>APFE031541176.1:1510-34696 GCA_000404065.3 Pinus taeda | reverse complement strand
TCGACTTGTACTCTGAGTGAAGATTGGCCGAGTTTGAAGACCCCGGATCTAGTTTCATCCATCCGGGCTGTGATATATTCAGGAATATAAAAACATCCAGTGTACATCATTGCCGATCAGATGATCATCCAAATCAAAGGATGATGTGTCTATATCATCAGTCTGTCACACAGACGATCGTCTGTCCTATGTACATGAAAATGAGTTTATAAAGCTAAGCATGGGAATACCCGCCTCAGCCAGATCATAAGGAAAATGTTGTCAAATAATGTATTGTATTGTATCTTATTACAAGTCGCTTCCCAGATCTGAAAAACTTCAGATCCTCATAGTAAAGCATTTCACCCGACATAAAAAATGATTAACGACCTCATGCTTTAGGGGGCAACTGTTATAGACATTTTTGGGCACTTCAACCCCAATCACAAATGTCCATGAACTGAGGGCTCTTAAGTCCCTAAAAGGGTTGCTTCACTGCCTAAAGGAACAAGGTCAACTGATTACATCATCTCCCAGAAGTTCTCCACTGAAAACGGCTCATAAATGGTCAAACCTGGACCATACTGAAAGCTCCATGCAGAGGGTGCGATGCATATCACCTTCCCAATGTACAGTGTACGATGCATACTTTTTTGCTCCTCTGTAGGGTGCGATGATCGGGAATGGAAAAATGGCAGGGACAAAAATACGAGGTGGGAGATCATGGAATCTTCCAGAAGCTTCCCCTCTGACACTTGCCACTCCATTTTCGACCAGGGATGAGTAAGAGATCCTCATTCTCCAAGTGGAAGTAGGAACTATTAGAGAGAAGACACTAATCAAGATCCCAAAAGATGACTCACCTCTCTGTAATCATCTATATATGGATCCCTCATCACAGAGATCCAAAGACTGGAATTTTGTAACTTATAGAGAAGTGATGTTGGTATTCTGGTGTACATTCACAATGTTGGGTGATTTTGCTTTGCTTGAGGTGAAGAAGGGCTTCTTAGCTGGAGGATGATGCTGGGTCAAAGCTGCTCATGGTTGTAATCCTCTTGCTTACTTTTATTCTGAATAAAGCTTTATTCTGTTCCTTCCATATTCTTGTGTACTTGTTTATATATGCTTGTATATGGTTAATGCACATCTGATCTTGCATTATTTATGAACTTAGATCTTAGTTTCTTGCATAGTAGTATGTTGCTGTGATTCTCCGGGTCCTTTTGAAGATGAGCAGACAAAGAGCGAGCAACAAAACTCTATCAAGAAGGAGAGGGAATCGAGCACAAGACCCAGGTTGGCCCTCTTGGTTCTCCTCTCATCTATTTTTGTAAAAGGAATCAATAGTAGACTTTAATTGTTTGTTTCTAAGATAGCCACCCATCTTAGTGGGAATGGCTGCATCCGTGTGCACACTATTCACGTATAACAAAATGGCGAATCCACTGGGGACCGACTAGATTACTTGTTAGCCTATCTATCCTTGTTTCTTTTATAAACATACAGACGGAGCCTGAAGTCAAGCCAGCTAGCCTTCGAATTGCATTTGTCATACAAATGCAAAGTAGATCAATGCTGCTTCAGTCAATCTTTGGGTTTTTGTTTATATATTAAACAATAGATCTGCAAGCAATCTAATTGCCCTGAGTGGTGGCTTTAGTAACCTCTTAAATCACCCCTGTGTTTTTACATACATTGATCTATACTTATTCAGCTTAAACACCTAAACTAAACTGCAAACTGTGAGTGAAGTCTCGTTCAAAGTCTCGCAATGTAACCATCGCACCCTGCCTTCAAGGCAGCCTGTATGCATTGCACTTCCCGAATGGAGTAGGTGCACTGCATACTGAGTTCACTGTGTAACAAGTGCGATGGTCAGGGAGGACTGATTTTACCCTTCGACTGTGGATTTTTCTCACTGTTTTCAGTCTTATTCAAGAGTTTTTGCTGTCTGTAATCAGTGTGCTTCTGTGGATACCCCATTCTCTTGCATTATTCCGCCTCCTTAATGCAAAGAACTATAAACGTTTTTTATGTATTGTGCGTCGTTTTAGTTCTCTTTTGCAAAAAGTAACATAGTCGAATTGTCGTCTCTAGATCTGAAAGTGTCGTAGGTGTCGTTTTCAGTTTTAGAAAGAAATCCTATTGTATTGGATAGTTGATTATATAGTTACTATTGCATAAGATTTGATTTACTAGTTTTAAAGTGTCGAAAAGCAATTTCCATTTCAAAATCGCAAAGTGTCTCTCTTACTTTCACTTCATTTTGAAAAAGAATTTTGTTGAGTACAGTTGCTTTAAACGAAATTCAGTTTTGCACATAGCTTTCTTAGCGTCATTTACACATTAAGAGAGCTGAAAACCAATACATGCATGTGCATTTGTATCTTGAATGCTTGGCTTGATTTAGGATTGTGCATATTAGCATGTGCTTTGTGCTCTGTGAAGAAAATATGATTGACTTTCTTCCCCTTAGTAGCTAGGATTTTCATTGCTGAAAGAAGATAAAACGTCTGTTTATCATCTTAGACTGCATTTAGGAATTATACATACATCACATGGTGAACCTGAAAGGAAAACTGCTAAGCAAGATCAACTTAAAATAAATCTCAATGAATCTAACAACCTTTGGAACTTAACGCAATATCTAGAGGTCTAGGCTAGAGACGTATTCCGGCATCATAAAGCCTGGTAACTTTTGCTTTCAGTGCTGGTTGGGTGATTCCTCCACTCTGAGATGGCAAGTGCCAGTACGGACTTGCGCTCCCATGTACCGTCGCATATATATTGGGAGACCACAATAGGCTGCATCCTTTATCCTTAGGAAGCCGTGTCTGCCGCCCTATCGATCGTAATGCACTGAACACAGCATTCGGGAAGACTGACTGTCATACCGTAAAAAGTATTCTGTAGTTTTACGATTGGTTTGGTAATCCTCTCTACCTAGATCTCCAGAGAAGTCCATTTTTCTCCTTTTCAGACTCCTTAAAGGAAAAGGTTCTCTGAGCACTTGTCACTTCAAGCTCAATAAAAATTGAAGGCGACTAGAGTCATCTTTTGTTTTTTCTCGACTCTTTAAAATTGAAAAAACAAGTTGTGTCAAAGTGTCTAAAATTATTTTAATTCGAAAAACATTTTTCCCTTTATTTTGAGTTGATCAAGTAATCCGCAATCGTGGAAGAAAGTCAATCAAAACCCCGTCATTCGTAGAGACTTACGAGTCAACCATCATTGACTCCGGAAGCGAAGCCATTCCGAACAAAGCGAACTCGTTTAACCAGATCAAAGTCCCCTAGGTTGGTTGCAGCAAGCACTCCAACATCCTCAGAGACTCTGGTTACTCTGAACATTTCTGGAATCCCTGCCTCTACGGAAGAAATTCTGCAACAGCAACAGGACATTACGACTTATCCTAGTGTGACAGTTAACACTTCTATTCCTGAACCAGTTCCATCTACAGCCGATTCAGAAGGTGTTACTCCCCAACCATCTGCTGCTGCAGAACTTACATCTTCTTCTGCACTAGAAATATTTTACAGACCTGACGGTATGCCTCTTCCTCCTGGATTGATTGCCATAGAAGAGATTGTGGAAGATCCTCCATCTAGCACTCCAACGCAACTTGGAGTTGGGATCACCCTATATCCTTCTTCATCAGAGAATATTCACCCACCCTAGGAAGTTCCTGAAAAATCGCTGAGAAATCTTTTGGATAGACTTAATATGTCTGAACAACTGTCAACATCAAGGACTGTGTCACTCAACACAACAACAACGAAAGCTCCTTCTGCTATTCCGACAATGTTCGCCGGCGTGCCATCTGTCCCAACTAGTTCTCAATCGCTGGATGGAGTCCATCCTGGGACTATTTTGACAGTATGGACTGTTCCCGTTTGTTCGTCCAGAATTATATCTGGAATCTCTTACGTTGAGTCTCGACAAATTGATCCGTCACAAGGTCAATTTGGGAAAACTAGTCCCCAAAGGCAAATTATTCCTTTGAGCACTGGATTACCATCATATGGAGGGCTGTATACCCTTTCATTGTCTTCCTCAGAAGGACAACCATGCGTGAGTTCGCAACAAAATTTGGGTTATGCTGGAATCACAACTAGCGGTTGGGTACCAGTCCTGTCTCAACAACCAAGAGTTGTATGCTCAATACAACAAAGTCCACCTATGACAAACATTCCCACTACGCTAGCTATTGTGGCAGTATTGCAAGTACAAGTGTCACCAATTGTATGCGAACCTCAAGTTTCGCAAGTTGCAATACAACGATCTCTTGTACCTTCAACACAACCACAATCACCCACTAGTGGAATGGCACAGGTTCAAATGGGGAACGCCAACCCCCATCTTGGTCAGACAGTGGGTGTTGGGCAACAGTCCATGGCTTCACAACCATGGCTGGTGCAATACCAACAAGCGCAATTCCAGCAAGCTTACCAAGGATATGAGCAACAAGTCTTTGCAAGTAATGGGCAGCAGTATCAACCATATCATAATGGTTATGCCCATAAACCTTACCAAAGTTACCAACATCAAATGCATTATGTTGGTATGCAAAGACCGACTGCTCAAACAATTCCGTCTTATCCTAGGTATGCTCAACCAAGCCTAAATCAACAGTTGCCCTTTGTGGCAACTCTAGAGTTACCAGATTTAAGTCGACTAATGAACGATCAAATTGCCTACGACCCTTGGTGGTCGGTGATCTCGCATAATCTTCCATCGAATATTCCTAAATTTAATGGAAATACGGGCGAAGACCCATCGAATGATGTGATGACCTTTCATCTATGGTGTTCGTCAAACACTCTCAATGATGATTCGATTCAGCTTCGCCTCTTTCAACACACATTAACTAGTCTGGCAGCAAAGTGGTATATCGAACTGCCTAGGGCTTCATTTGATAACTTCAGTACCCTAGCCACAACTTTTTTAACCCATTTTCAGTTAGCTATCAGGTACAAAACAGGAACTGAGCTACTTACGAATTTCAAACAAACGACAACCACTCACATATCCGATCACATTCATGAGTGGCGGCGTCGCCCTAGAATGGTAAAAACATATGTTCCTGATCAGCTATTGGCTGAATGGTTTATTAAGTCACTGTTACCTGCTATTACAGAAGATGTGGCAAAAGGTGGAGTCGTCACTGAAGAGAAAGTTATTGCTCGTGCACAGTATCTAGACTTGATCTATGCTCAGTCTGGCACGCTCTACGACAAAATCCCTGACGCTCCTAGACCAGAATTCTCTGTTCATCAGCCTCCTAAATGAAACAAAGACTCTCATACTGGCGATGGTGTGATAGGTACGACAACCACTAAAACCGCAAAGGCCACATCGAAAAAGGCTCGCACAGTTTTGAATCAAGATGCAAATGACGAAGTTCTAGCCTCGGAAATAAATGTCATGTCAACAGACAAAGGCAAAGAAACCAAGCAACCAGGAGGCAAGAAGAAAAAACAAGGGAAGAAGAAAAACCAGGGGGACTCATCTCCTAGGAAATCTTCTGTGAACCCTTCTGGGAATGCGAAACCCAAATATCCATGTAGTATATGTGTCGAGGATCACTGTACCAAGGAGTGTCCATATAAAGAAGAACTTAGAAAATTCTTCAAAAGTTCAAAAACCTCGGCTATACTGACGGATCCGTTTCCAAACCCAGGAATGAACCTGGTTGCTAGCGAAAATGCTTCCCCGTCCCATGTGCTAATGTTGTCAATCTCGAAGCAACTGATTGATACTCTAATAATGACAAGGAGTAAAGATTACGGGAATCCACAGATGTTGAACAACAAGGATAAAGATCAACCTAGTAGTTCAACAATGACTTCAACAGAACTCGTGCCACCCATCATTCCTGAATTAACAATAAAACCGCCAAAGGGAGTAGTACACAAATCGACGTTTAATCCTCATGCCCAAGCATCACAACACTATAATATAGTGGAGGATTTAGCTCAATCGCCATCTGCGATGTCGATTCTTGAAGTACTGCAAAATTTCCCCTCCCAAAAGCAGGCTTTATTATCAGCAATATGCGGGATTGACCCAAAGGATTCCAATCTTATATCTTTTAATCATAAAGGATACGACCCTCAGTTACCAGCTCAACTAGCTTTCCTCATTCAAGTGAAAGCCCTCAACAAAATTGTTCATAGAACAATTATTGATGAGGGGGCATCCACATGTATCATGTCGATGAGTTGCTAGAAAACTCTAGGGTCTCCGTCCTTGTCGCGATCATCAATGACATTGAAAGCATTTGATGGATGCACATACACCCCGTATGGAATATTAAGTAACTTGCAAGTCGAACTGGGGGACAAAACAGTAGAGATTGATGTTGAAGTCATTGACGGAAACCTTGATTACAACATCCTACTGGGAAGGCCCTGGATATATGCCATGGCTGCCGTTGCATCGACCTATTTCAGGAAGATTGAATTTCCCTGCCGAGGAGGAATCACAATCGTCGACCAAAAAACCTTCCTCCCCAATAGTTCACAAGTTACGGGAAGCATTCCAATGATCCACAAAAGCTCTCACTCGCTTCAAAATGTCAGAGTAGGCCTCCTAAAAGAACTTGCCTTGATGGGTACTTTTGCCCTACCGCCTCCAAACAATATGGCAGAAGTGGCCACAGTGGAAACTTGCAATATGATATCTTCCATAAGATTAAGAAGATTCCTGAACATTTTGTCAACATGGATCATCGCCCTAATAGAAATATTGTAGCAATCAATTTTCTTGGCCTGGGGGGCAAACCAACGCTCAACGAGTGTTTGGATAGATAGGTCTAAGGAATATGGCACCTCTTCAGATCCTTGGTTGCATGTAGATTCTACAAACGAAGGAATCATTCAGCTAATGATGATAGAAGAGGCACCAAGGGAAGATCACCACCATCATTCCCATCTTCCAAATTACCAAGAAGATTATTCCAGTGACACTAATCATCCTTCAAATACTGTAAATATGGTGGATTATGAGGATAGTTCTTTTACTATGTCAACCTCATTAAAAAATGAAATGACTCCCTTTCCAAATCAAGTCTTTGATTACAATATTTCAAAGATCTCGAAGGTAAACCTTCATTCCAACCACCAAGTTGAATGAAATGAAGCTTAGGGGGCATGCACCTCGATTTGCGTTATTATGTTGGGGCCATGCAAACTCCAGGAGCAGTTTTAGCGCATAGTTCAAGCTCGTTAAAAAATAAACATAAGTCATGAGCAAGTGTTTCTCCCCGCGTTTAAGCTCATTAAAAAATGAACATGTAAATAACCATTGTGAATGCCTTATCGCCAGCTTTTAAGCCTTGGTCGTGTTCTCGCCATCACCTCCACTCTGTTTTTAGCCAATCATTCACCCCCATATGATTGTTTACCCCTTCGAGGAACATCTGCGAAGAGTGATTCTGCTAGCCATCCTTGTAACACTGCCATGATTGGAAAATTCCAAACCTTACCTGGAATCAGCTGCTACCCGAAACCATCACTCGTTCATCGAAAACGAGTCTTCTTTAAGATCTTTTCACCTGACTCGTAAAAAATGAAAAGATTGCTCAGCAATTGGCCTCTCTGGCTCATTAAAAAGGCATCGGAAGTGTTATCCCTCCTCTAGATTTTAATCTTTTTGGACCTGAGGGATTATTACACAAAAAGATCAAGCGTTTGTCTTGTTCAGCTCATTAAAACTATCGAAAATTCATCCCTTTTGTATTATTTTACGCTTTTTTTGACTTAAGGGATTATACAACGAAAAAGAACCTTCGGAGTCTTCTTTCTGTTTCTTTCAGACTCTCTGAAATTGAAAGAAACCGAGTTGTCTTTGTCGTTAAACTCGTTAAAACTAATTGCGACAAACTCATCCAACAGGACGAGAACAAGTTTCACTGTCGCTAGGCTCGCTAAAATATAGCGATAGGTTTGCCGAAAGGGAAAATTATAGAACAAGAATATGTTATGCTCCTCAAGCTTGACAAAAATAAAGAGGTACTGGTCAGCAATGACTGGGGAAAATTAGGAAGAAAACAAGAAGAAACTTTATTGGTAGCAAGTCGCTCTTGAACATGACACTTTCCTTCTGCATCCATACCGGGTTGGGTTGTTCCGTTCACTGGTCCTCACCATTGATCCATTACACCATCCATCTCTGGGGTTAACACTACCAATCCATCGTCAGTGTCGCTGATATGTTCAAGAGAAGTCATTCAGACAGTTCACCTGAGTCTCACCCACTACAATACATTCATGCTTCATTCCTTCATGACCGCCACTGTGAATCCCCATATCATCAGTTTGTTTTCACCTACAAAATCATTTACTTTGTTGCGTGTCGTTGATATGGGATTCATTAACGCCCTCCTGTGACAGGTCGCTTCTTGTCGACATCTGCTCATTATCCAAGAAGTTGACTTAGGAACAACCCTTTCAGTACTTCGAAGCTTGCATGCCTCAATGGCAAGGTTCTCACTTTCGGTGATAGGTTTACATCAATGGCCTTCGACCGAGAGATTTTGCGTGGTTTTCGACACCAAGTCCCTTTTTCACACCACGTAGGTTGTACTGGAGTACCTTGAGGGTCATTGTCATTATTGGTGATTTCTCTCGCGCCTGTTAACAGCTTACATCATTGGCTGGTAATCAGGTGATGTCTTTCCGTGTTCGACTCCAAAACATTTTACACATGGATCGACTTGGACTCTGAGTGAAGATTGGCCGAGTTTGAAGACCCCGGATCTAGTTTTATCCATCTGGGCTACGATAAATTTAGGAATGTAAAAAACATCCAGTGTACATCATTGCCGAACAGATGATCATCCAAATCAAAGGATGATGTGTCCATATCATCAGTCTGTCACACAGACGATCATCTGTCCTATTTACATCAAAATGAGTTTATAAAGTTGAGCATGGGAATGCCTGCCTCAACTAGATCATGAAAAAAAAAATGTTCTCAAATAATGTATTGTATTGTATCTTATTACAGGTCGCCTCCCAGCTCAGAAAAACTTCATATCCTTAAAGTAAAGCATTTCACCTGACATCAAAAACGATTAATGACCTCATGCTTTAGGGGGCAACTATTATAGACATTTTTGGGAACTTCAACCCCAATCACAAATGTCCATAAACTGAGGGCTCTTAAGTCCCTAAAAAGGTTTCTTTACTGCCTAAAGGAACAAGGTCAACTGATTACATCATCTCCCAGAAGTTCTCCACTGAAAACTACTCATAAATGGTCAAAACTGGACCATATTGAAAGCTCCATGCAGAGGGTGCGACGCATATCACCTTCCCAATGTACAGGGTGCAATGCATATTGTTTTGCTCCCCTGTAGGGTGCGATGGTTGGGAATGGACAAATGGTAGGGACCAAAATGTGAGGTGGAAGATCATGGAATCTTCCAGAAGCTTCCCCTCTCACACTTGCCACTCCATTTTCGACCAGGGATGAGTAAGAGATCTTCATTCTCCAAGTGGAAGCAGGAACTATTAGAGAGAAGACACTAATCAAGATCCCAAAATATGACTCACCTCTCTATAATCATCTATATATGGATCCCTCATCACAGAGATCCAGAGGCTGGAATTTTTTAATCTATAGAGAAGTGTTGTCAGTATTCTTGTGTACATTCACAGTGTTGGGTGATTTTGGTTTGCTTGAGGTGAAAGAAGGGATTCTTAGCTGGAGGATGATGCTGGGTCAAAGCTGCTCATGGTTATAATCCTCTTGCTACTTTTTATCTGAATAAAGCTATTTTTGTTTCCTTCCATATGCTGGTGTACTTGTTTATATGCTTGTATGTGGTTAATGTACATCTGATCCTGCATTATTTATGAATTTAGATCCTTGTTTCTTACATAGTAGTATGTTACTGTGATTCTACAGGTCCTTTTGAAGCTGAGCAGACAAAGAGTGAGCAACAAAACTCTATCAAGAAGAAGAGGGAATCGAGCGCAAGACTCAGGTTGGCCCTCTTGGTTCTCCTCTCATCTATTTTCATAAAATGAATCAATAGTAGACTTCGGTTGTTTGTTTCTAAGATAGCCACCCATCTTAGTGGGAATAGCAGCATCTGTGTGGACACTATTCCCATATAACAAGGGTCTTGTATCAGGGTCTTATGTAATCTCATCACCATCTCCAACGCTTTGGCCTGGGCAGAAAGTTTCTACTGTGACAGTGTTGTCCTCAAGTGTGGTGTCAGAGATGCAACAAACCATGTGCAATGTTGTGCATCCATTAGCATCATATTGGCCTTCTATATCGTACTCGTCAGCCTTTGGTCCAAATCCCAAGGAGTCTTGCTTAGAAGCATCGCGATCTCTTTAAACCCAATGATTGACTACGCCTCTGATTAGGCCTACTAAATTCTCTGTTCAACGCATTCTAGATCTTTGCTATCCCTACATTTGGGTGGTCGTTAGAGTGCTTGATGTACCATGTTTATGCACAATCTTGCAGCATGCTCACCAATGTATCCTTCTTAATATTGTCATCCACGACACCTTGTGCTTCCCACACTACTCTTACCACGAACCAGAATTGGTCTAGATCCTCATTCCCTACTCCTCTGAATACCGGTAGGTTGATCACGGTCTCCATACCGAACTGTGGAGGCAGTGGAGGTGGAGTGGGTGGGGATGGAGGTGAGGGAGGTGAAGCGAGTGGCGGGGTGGGTGGAGGTAACCGCGGAATCTACTACCTTATCAAACTGACTGCGCTTCTTGGAGAAACTTTCGCGACCTCATCCTCGCTCTCCCGCAAGGGTGAAACTAAGGGATTGTTTTCTAATTCTTCACTACTTCCACTTCTGTAGATTCTTTTGCTCTGCGTAGTCCCAAACATCAATTTATTT
The DNA here is from genome assembly GCA_000404065.3 of Pinus taeda. NCBI lineage: Eukaryota > Viridiplantae > Streptophyta > Pinopsida > Pinales > Pinaceae > Pinus > Pinus taeda. Next base: position 23,832 of record APFE031541176.1, on the reverse strand, counting down.
TTATAGCCCACCTTTCACATAAGAGCATCTTAATCTAGGTATTCAAATATTTAATATAATTACCTCACGGTCCTTTGAGAAAACATCATTCTGCCTCGTTGTAACTAACGGTCGTGTCCACTACGAACTTAGTGATAAACCCTCCTATTATTCAGTCAAGCCAGTGGTCCACAGGTTGTGCTATCTTATCCTCTAAGGCTTCTAGTTTGTGAACTAGCTCTAGAGACCCCATTATCGGTTGGTTGAGCCTATACCTTCCCTCATTGTCAGCTAACCTAGCAATCCACTCATACTATTCAAAAGGAAAGGATGCAAAGAAAATCTCGTGGATTTTCGTATACATGTAGCGATCTAGCCACCTTTTCTCAGATACTAGCGGAGTTCTATTTTCCTGTGTTGCGAACTCGTGAATCTTCTTATCCAACCACTCTTCAATTTCCTTCTTTGTTGGGTTCCAGTGGCATGACATCATACATCGCTTATGCATATCCTGGTCCCAACAACGAAACCATTTGTTGGCTTAGTGGGGCATGCCCCAAGTTTAGAAGTGATTTAGCTAAGAAAATCCCAGTACTACTGGCCCTTTTGGCAATAGTCCATGAAGCGCGGATTGAGGTCTCACCCAAAGTAGTATGAGAGGGTGCTAGAACCAGGATTCCACACCCTAGGGATGTCTGATATGTGTTGATTGGTACGCAGCTCAACCTTCGCACTTACTGTGCTATGCGCACCTGCAGGCACCCCGCGCCCTGTGATCTTGTCTTCACGCAGTTCTATTCACAGTGCAATCCATGTTATTTACTCAAGTCTTCCTTATTTAGTCTCCATTAGCCAATTACTTAGATTAAATTCACGTATAAGAAATCATACATGTAATCATCAATTGTGCACAGTAAATAACAGAGTACAATAACGCATATCATCAACATACAGATTCAAGAATAGATGCACAGAATAAACTTCTCTTTATTAGCTTTCAAATCCAAGTACAATCCTACTTACAGACCCGACTCTGCCCTATACACTCAGCTATAGGGGTCTGTGCACTCAGCTGCAGACTCTACTAGGCCTCTGCTCACTCAGCTGCAGAGCCTCTTCCTACTACTACGACCCAATACACTTCAACTCTTCCTCTATGCTCTAACCATGCCTTCACATCTATCTATTACTTACTTCCTCAAAAAATTATCTTTACACTTAGAGCCTCTCTCTATTTATACAATCCCATGGTCCGCGAACCATGGGCAGGCCGACACAACTTTACATTATTTGAGAATTCTTAGGGCGGACAAACCTATGACTCATTCTAGACTTTCACGCTCCACATCCATACTTCATAAAGTATTTACATTACATTGACCAAAACTTGGGCTTTCAGCCCCAAAAACATGCTGTGGGGGGATCCGCTACCCAACACTTGGAGAACAAACCAAGTTGATCAAGATTTCGATTTTATGGGGTAGGGTTTGTTGAGGAAGTCGAAAGAGTGATCAGAGTTGCAGCTGAGGGGAAGTGAATACAGAAGGAGAGAGGCAGAGATAGTACTAAGAGGATTAGCGCAGAAGCCGGGAGAGAGGGACACAGAGCCACCCAGAGGTCCATGCAGAGCCAACCAGGGCTCACACAGACGTAGCCAAGAGCTGCACAATGCCTCAAAAAGCTAGCATGGGTGATGTAGAGGCTCTAAGGACTGATGCATGGTGAGCTAGGGTGACACTGGGCAGATGTTGGGCCAGAAAGGGATGACATAGTCCCTAGAAGCTAACACTGGGGTTTTCGTGGGGCAGATTGGAGCTGGGAGTTGTCGGAGTGTTTATCAAGGTTTTCACCAAAACATTTATCTCTGACTAAAAGGTACTAAGGCCGAGATTATTCTCTGTTGGTTGAGTCGGTTTTGGCACCCAAATTGTATTCTAAAACTAATTAATAATTAAAACCCTTAGATAGCTACACCGATTTTCTCGCATTGGGTTTTTCTAAGGATATTAGTCCAAAAACAATGGTGTTGGTTGTGTGCTTGTCTCTATTTCCTTCAATTGATGATCTGTAATGTGTTGTGCATGTACTTGTATTTATTTCTAGTATTTACATGGTAAATAACTTCTTAATTAATAGAACAAGTAGGTAGGATTAAATCAATAAAGTGCATGAAGGGTTTCTAACATGTCAAACTTAGAAATTCCAACATGGTATCAGAGTGTGGTTGCAGATCATAGGAGAACTAAGGACATGAGCAGAATAGAGCAGCAGTAGCAGAAAACAGTTGTATTGAGTGATAGAAGCTATTCTTAGCAGAGTAGTAGGAAGGAAGAGGTGACACATTGCCTACGTCATCAAGATTGAGCTAGGAAGAGGCAGCGCGGAGGCTGAGGGAGGAAAAGGCAATTTCACACAGAGCCACGCAAAGGCTAGGAGTGCTGACACAGTTGGCTGAGGAGGCTAATTTTCTGGTGGCGAGATTGCGCAGAGCTTAGGAGCCCTAACCTTCATATTGTTGGGGTTTAGGAGGTTGTGGGTAAGTTGCAGAGTGGAGTTGGTGGGGTACTGTAGTCATAATAGTACCTAACAGGGAAAAAACAAGGTAGAGGGATTTGTTGCTAAGGTGGATTTCTAGCCAAGGAATCCAGATCAGTGTTGCAGTTGCACAGATGATTGGAGAGGGGCATCTCAACATTGGCACAAGGGTTTCTAGGTGGGAAATCGAGGCTCAGAGGAGTTATACCAAGAAGTTCTAGGAGGGAAGTAGAGGAGTAGTGAAATGGCACTACATGAAGTAAGAGACCAGGACAGAATGGGCGGAGCCTCAAACTTCGTAGTCTGGAAGGCCAGAATCTTATCCGCACTAGACATGAATCATTTCAAGCACTTCACCTTAAGGACAATAGCTATCCTAGTTGACCCAACTGATAACAACAAGTATGAGGATGCAATGGCGAGGGCTAATAGTATCATCCTTGATGACGTCAAGGATCATATAGTACCACATATTGCTAAGAAGAACACGACACAAGAGATGTGGAAGGTTCTGACCAAGTTGTATCAGCATACTTCCGTGCAGAGGAAGATGCTACTAGAAAATCAACTCTGATCATACCAAATGAAGAAGGGAGAACAAATCAATGCATTCCTCGGTCGATTGAAGGAGATCCGGGATCATCTGACTTCCATAGGGGCAACGCCGGATCTAGAATTGATCGTGAGAACAACCCTAAATGCAGTCTCAGAAGACAGGGAAGATTTTGTCCAGAGCATACTGGGCAAGGTGACCCTTCCAAATTGGGAGGAAATGTGGGCTGCTCTTCACCAAGAAGAGATTAGAAGGCTGAGTAAGGTGAGAAGCAGCAGCAAGGGGATCAGAATCAAGAAGGAGGAGGAGGAAGATGTTTCCCTAGCATTTCAGGAAAAGCAGGAGAAATGAAAGAAGAAGGACCTCTCCAAGGTCAAGTTCTTCCACTGTCGCGAGCTGGGTCATTATGTGACCCAGTGTCTAAGGAATAAGAGTAAGGGAGAGGCCTCTGAGGCCAAGGCAGCACCAGAAAGGGCAGAGAAGGAAGTGGAGACAGGCGATGATTGTGCCATGAGTGCTCATGTGCCACTTCAGAAGAAGTGGGAAACATCCAAGTATAGTGAGGAGGACTACAAGCAATGAGGGGTAGGATCCTTGAGGTACCCAACATCTTGGATTAGATCTTGCTACGAGGGCCCCAAAGAGGAGTAGCAGTACTGGCGATGTCAATAGAGATGAATGTGGATGGAGTGACAGAGGGAGCTACAATGCAGGATTCCCAAGATAGTGCAAGGCTAGCAGGCTACAATAATGTGAGAGGCATTGGAGTGTTGCACCAGTGTAGGATAGCATAGAGAGGTGTGCAATGGTGCGAGATGCATGGAGTTGTTGCAGTAGTGCAGAGGTCAGAGGGGGAGCACTTATCAGCGACAGAGGGAGTTTCAACATTGAGAGTGTTTCTAGCCTGACAGAGATGTCAAAGTTGGGAGATCAGTTACTTACTTCTCAGTAATTGAGTTGCAGTGTAGTAGTTAGCAATGGTAGTGCTATGAGTAGCATGATGCAGCATGATGAGAGGGGTTGCAGTGCAGATGCAGAGGTGGTAGTGGGAGGGCCATGCGTAGCAACACGGATGTAGAGGGAGTTGTAGTACAGATGTAGTAGTGGAAGTGGTAGGGCCATGGGTAGAAGTACAGGATGCAACAGTGTAGAGGATACTGAGCAGCAGGCCTAGCATCAACACAGGGACCGATGCCGGATGATTAAAGTGATGCTCAGTGAGGAGTATTGCTAGAACACAGTCCTCGCTAAGAGGGAGTGTTAATTTGGGGTAGCATCGGATGTGCTCTAGCAACAAAAATTGGTGGAGAGGCTAAGGCACATGAGATCCCAAATACCCAGAAAGGGTTTGGGCAGATTCTAAATAGTTTGGGATATATTAAAATAATTAATATTGTTAATGGAGTCCCTAAGTCTAAACTTAGGGAAAATAAAATATTAATATGAATTAATATAAAATTGTGTTAGAATGGTCCAAAATTCATGGATCAAGATAGATCTAATCTTAACTTTTCATTAGGGACTTAATCTTGACTATTGATTTGTCAACAAGAAAAGTATAAGAGGAGGCTTGAGAGTCACTTGGAGAATACACCGTGTTGATCAAGATTTCGATTTTCTGGGGCAGGGTTCACTAAGGAAGTTAAAATAGTGATCAAAGTTGCAGCTGAGGGGTAGTGAATACAAAAGCAAAGAGGAAGAGATAGTACTAGGACGATCAGTGCAGAATCCAGGAGAGAGGGATGCAGAGCCAGCCAGAGGTTCACGCAGAGCCACCCAGGGCTCACCAGAGGTAGCCAGGAGCTCCGCAGTGCCTCAGAGAACTAGCGTGGGTGATGTAGAGGCTCTACGGGATGACACAATGCCTGCAAAGTCTGATGCTAGGTGAACTAGGGTGATGTTGGGTATTCGTTGGGCCAGAAAGGGCTGACGCAGTCTCTAGAGTTTGACGCTGGGGTTTTCATGGGGCGAATTGGAGTTGGGAGTTGTCAGAGTGTTTATCCGGGGTTTCAGCCAGAACATCTGTCTCCAAATGAGAGGTACTACTGCCCAGATTATTCTATGTTGGGCGAGTTGGTTTTGGCACCTAGATTGTATTCTGAAACTACTTAATAATGAAAACCCTCAGATAGTTGCACTAGTTTTCCCGCATTGTGTTTTTCCAAGGATATTAGTCCAAAAACAATAGTGTCACTTTTGTGCTTGTCTCTATTTCCTTTAGTTGATGATTTGTAATGTGTTGAGCATGTACTTGTATTTATTTCCAGTATTTACATGGTAAATAACTTATTAATTAACATATGAAGTAGGTAGGAATAAATCAGTAAAGTGCATGAAGGGTTTCTAACGTGTCAGACTTAGAAATTCCAACAAGAGGTTGCATACCACATCTCAACAAGGTTTTTAACGAGACTTCACAAGAAGAAGAAGGCACCTTTTCCCGCTCTTCCTTTTCTGATCAGGTTGTATGAGATCTAGAGTCTCAAGCCAGTTGAGGCCAACACAGAGGAATTCGAGAGATTCACCTTCGGCACCTGAAGTTTAAATCCATATGACCCTCATTGCTTAATGAAGGAACATTGTACAAGAGTGGATCATCCTTGGATCCATCGGGCATGTTATTGGCTGGAGGAAGACCCATGGAGATACTGCTACAACTCCTCAAGGCTCAATGAACAAGTCAGAGTGGTTGTATAATTGTTAGCAGTGTACAAGGCAACAACACTTGACAGAGCAGCAACATCGGTAGTAGTAGAGGTCAACAGACCTGTGTGTGACAAAGGCAAGAGGAAGATTTCCGACATCACAGAGGCGGAACAAAACTACAAGTTCAAGGAAGATCCACTTGTAGTAAGAGAAACTTTTGAGATTAAGGCAAAGAAGAAACAATGCAACATAAGAATTGGGTAAAGATAGAGGGAGAAGTAGAAACTAGAGGAGGTAGAGAATACGTTATAGGAGGTGAAGCAACAACTAAGGAAAGAACAAGAGTTTCACAAAAGGGAGAAGGAAGTGCAATAGGAATAGGAACAATAGGAAGCGCAGTGTGCACACATTGATGAAACTGCGCAAATATATGTTATTGAATCAGAAGAGCTAGTAGATCAAAAATGGGGTGAGCAGTCGCAGGAGCACGAATTTGCGTATGAGATTGAACAAATGTTGGAGTAGATGGAAATGGATGTGGTTTAGTCGGAGCAGGATTAGGATACAGACCTCATGCCCAAGGACCTAGAGGTCATTCCACAGGGTTCACGATATCTGGGAGTAGAGCAAGTGATCCAAACTTAAATAGGAACGAAAAAAATTACAAATATAATCATAAACAAAAAGATGCAGCAGAAAAACACTTCATTTCATTAATAGAAAAATATTGAACTATGCTTACAAACTGAATGGAATTAAGATATATTGGGCAATGGCAGCTTATCTCTGAGAAGAGGTGTCGTGGCTACATGCCTCTAAACTGTGTTACAATGAGGCTCAAGGGCCTATTTATTATTGGAAAGCATGAGAAACCCATAAACAACCAAAACCCTAACCCTAGGAGATGTAACACCAAGAGTTTGTTGGTCTCGTTGGGGTTAGTTGGGAAACCAATTTCCCGAGGTCATAACTTGGTCATATTATCTATGTTTGGCACATATGATACCTTGTTGGGAAGGTCTCACTGAGTACGACAGGTTTTGTTGCAGGCCCCTTCCCATGGCCACGAGCTTGGTCTCACTAAGTACTACAAGTTTCACTGCAAGCCCTTGCACGTGGCCACGATCTTGCCACAAACCCCAAAAAAACGACGTTTAGGGGGTCAAAACTACTCCAGAAGTTCTGGACCCGCAAAACTACTAAAAATAGTAAATTTTGAAATGAACAAGGAAACAGATGAAATTGATTGGGGGTTCTAGGTGGAATAGGTGGGTGGCCAACAATATCCACGTAGATCATTTCGCCCCCCTTAGCAAGAAATGGTCCCCATTACGTGTAGAGCATCCATGAGGTGAGGAAATTTCTATTGAACCTGGTCCCTGGTGAAGAACTTGCCCTCATGAAGGAGTTGGCCTGCTTTGACAACCCGATATAAATGTATCCTCTATTCGCGAGTGTTATTGATTTGTGCATCCATGATATGATCAATTGTGGACTATTCCATGCAGTCTATGTTGAGCTCTATTGGTGTGAGTTGTTCTGCAATGTCAGATGTGTCCAACAATGGTGGAAAGTATGGTTGAAGGTGATCTGCATTGAACACTCGGTGCAAACCAAGGAATGATGGGATGCTGAGCTCAAAGGCATTGTCACCGATGACCTTGGTGATGGTGTATGGCCCATATTAGAGTGAGAGAAGCTTGAAATGGGGTCTAGCAAGGCGTTTCTTTTGTAAATGTATCCAAAATTTTTCATGCACATAGAACTTATGCGTAACTCGATGTTGATCATGGCGCTGCATGTACATACCATTGGATCTTTCTAATATATCATGGACTTGTTGGAAGATATGTTGAATGCGCTCAATGACGTTGTTAGCCCTTTCAGGTTTGGACTGAACGTGAGATGAATCTACCTAAGTGGCTACAAATGGTATGGCCAAATCAATGGGGCATAATGGCTGAAATCCTAGCCCTACTTGAAAGGGGTTGTGGCATGTTGAGTTGTGGAGAGCTATGTTGTAGCTGTGTTGGACATAGGGGAGACTTTCATCCCACGTGCATGGATGCCTCAAGTTGTACATGCATAAAATGTGTACAATCATCCTTTTGAAACCTTTTTTTTGCCATCAGTTTGGGGATGGAAAGACGTGGACTTAGTAAGTTTTGTATCCAACACCGACGAGAGACTTTACCAAAATGCACTCAGGAATCTGTTGTCCCGATATGAGATAACGGACTATGGGATCCAAAAGTGTACCCACATTCACTCAAAGAAGAACATAGCAGTGGCATTTGTTGTGATACTCTTCTTGTAGGCCACCATGATGCCCATATTAAAGAATCTGTCGACGACCATGAAAACGCAATCATTGTCGTTCTTAGTAGAAGGAAGAGCTCTGACATGTAATCCATGGAGAAAGATTTCCAATGCCGGCTAGGAGTAGGTAGAGGAGTATACATGACTTGCTTCTTGATGGTTGGTTTGGAAATGGTGCAGACAGTGCAGGATCTAATGTACCTCCCAACATCCTGACGAAGTTTCGGCCAATAAAAATACTTCTACAATACTACCACTATTTTCTCTACTCCGAAATGTCCAGCTACCCGACTGTAGTGCGTCTACAAAATCATCTTGGCACACTCACTTGAAGGAACACAAATGTCCCAGGTGGCATAACAGTGCATCTTGAAGGCGAAAATTTGGAACTTTCTTCCCTTCCAGGAGTGTCTGGTATATACTGCCAAATTTTGGATCACTCTTGTAAAGATGTGGCCAACCCGATGTCTCATGCCCACAAGAGTCAAGCACAGTGATCAACGCCATGACCAGTGGTCGGCTGAGGCAATCAATGTTGTTATTGGTGTTTCCTTTCTTATAATTAATGTTCAAATGAAACTATTGCAGATAGGTGGACTGTTTCTAATGGCGATCGTTCTGCAACTTCCCTTCTGTCCATATGAACTATAAAGATTGGTGGTCTATGTGGATGACCATTTCCTTCCCCATAATGTAATGCTTCCATTGACGCCAGGCCTGCACAATGGAATACATTTCTTTATTGTAAGTGGGGTACTTTTGGACTATTTCTGAAAGTGTCTCACTGAGGTAAGCCACTAGATGCCCATGCTGAGTAAGAACTACACGAATATCATAGTCGGAGGCATTTGTGTCAATCTCAAATGGTTTTTGCACATCTAGTAATGTGAGCACTGGTGCAGAACATAGTTGATTCTTCAACTCGAACAACATTTTTTGTTGGGTTTCCAACCAAAACACTTTTCTTTTGTTCCACCCTTGGTGACTTGACTTAAAGGCCAATTGATATGAGAGAACCCCAACACAAACCTATGGTAGAAATTGGCAAGACCCACAAAGCTGTGAAACTTTGTTAGAGTGGTTGGGGCTGGCCAATCCCGAATGACTTGTATCTTGGATGGGTCCACATTTACACCCTGCTCATCAATGATGTATCCCAAATATTGAACTCAGGTCAGGCCAAAGGTGCATTTCTCCAATTTAGCACACAACTTGTGTTGTTGCAGGGTTTGAAGGACCTGTCAAATATGGTCGAGGTGCTCTTCCCAACTCTAGTTGAAGATAAAGATGTCATCTAAATACACCACCACGAATGCATTGGTGAAGGGTAGCAAGATGTTTTCCATCAATCTCATGAAGGTTCTAGGGGCGTTCCTCAATCCAAATAGCATGATCAACCATTCAAAAAGGCCCTCCTTGGATTTGAAGGTAGTGTTCCACACATCGAAGGGTTCGATAGGCACCTGGTGATAACCTAACTTCAAGTCAATCTTGGTAAAATATTTGGCCCCTTTGAGCTGGTCCATAATGTCATCAATCCATGGGATTAGGTACCTATTTTAGACAGTGATCTTGTTTAATGCCTAAGAGTCAATACAGAGCCTCCATGTCCTATCCTTCTTTTGTACCAATACAATTAGGCTCCCATAAGGTGATGAGCTTGGCCTAGTGTGCCCTTTCTAAAATAGTTCCTGAATATTCTTCTTAATCCCATTATTATTCAAAGCAAAGCATCGATAGATTGATCCATTGGGCAGAAACACACTTGAGGTCAAATCGATGGAGTGCTTGACCTAATAGTGCAGAGGTACCCCTTTAGGTGAGGCAAAAATATCCCTGTAATCCTCCATGACATTTTCCATTGTTGTAGTGCAGAGGATCCCTGCTTAGAAGCCATGGACACAACCTTCTTCTTTTCCTAGGGACGAATCATAAGATAAAAAAATTTCCTGGTTTGGGAAATGATCTTACTACATTGCTTTGTAGTGAGCAAAGAGATGGTGGTATGTGGGGCTACATTTAGTATCCTATACAACGTATTAGCCAAAGTAATAATCACAAAGCAAGGTCTACACTCATATACAGCATGTCGCTTCCACAAGTATGGTTGTCCTAACAATACATCACAAATTTCAAGAGGAGCAATGTCACACAATACCTCATCTATGAAGGGCTTGATGATGTAGGGAAGGCGACACTACTCGATGACACGAGGATATTGTCCTTGGTGAAGCCAGCTGATGGTGTATGATTGTGGATGTGTTAGTCTTTAGGCCCATTCGCTTCACAACCTCTACTGAAATGAGGTTCTTTTGGCTCTCACTATTGACAATGAACTATGGCAAAGAACCCTTCACCCACATCTATGAGTGGAAGAGGCATTCTCCCTCCTTTGGATCTTCAGGCTTAATATTCTAGATCTTGATGGTGGCCACGGTGGCACTGGGCTTTGCATCAATGATCTGCTTGCCTTCGTTAGTTCCCTTATCTAGTTCAAATTCAGAGTTGGAACATGCGTCTGATTCAAAAGCCTTTAGCTCGACCACGAGTGACTGCCTAGCCTGACACTCACTTGTATTGTGAGAGGAGCTCTTATAGAACTCACACCATTTTCTCATGTCCTTCTCATATCCATGGTGTTATTTTTCTCTTGCAGATTTGTCGAGTCATCCTAGGTATCCCCACCTTGGCTTGGTCCTTTGTTCTTTGGTTTGGGGGTGCCTTTTGTTTTCTTTGGATTTGTAGATTCAAAGTCCTGCTTCTTTTATTTAAACTTTTTCTCAATCTTGACAGTGTATTGATACGCCATGTCGAGCGAGGAAATTTCTAGGAACTCCATCTCCTCCTAGATGTATGTGTGTATACAATCACGGTACTTAAGCACTAAATGTCGCTCAGTATCCTTGATACCCAGCTTTGTGCGAAGGGTATGGAAAATATTTATGAGATCTGGCACATCTTGGTCCCTTCCTTGCCGTACCATGGTCCACTTTATGTTTTTGTCTTCATAGCTATCGACAGGATAATATTGTTCCTTGATGGCATCTTAGAAAGAATTCCAAGTGGGTGTCACTAAAAACAATGAGGTTTCACTCTCGTCCTTTTGTTCATGGTAGGTTTCCCACCAGTCCTTGACGTTTGGGGTAGCTTTGAGAAGTGAAAAAGTAATATTATCCCGAATGGAAAAGTCATGAACTGAAAAATATCCTTCCAACATATTTAACCATTTATATATGGCACCTGCATCTATCAGGCCTTCGAATATGATAATATAGAAGTTAACTTGTACCTTAAAAGGAGTGGCACCTCCAAAGTGGTTGCTGGATGAATATGAATTACTTGTGGGTAGCCGTCAAAGGATCTAGGCAAAGTTATCCATCACCTCGTCCCTCTATCACTTGAGGGCTTCCTCGAGAAACATTTTGAAATGATCTCCTGCCCCGTCACCTTTATTTTCTTCCACCATGGGTGATCATCAAGTTTTGCGAGGATGATCTTGGAAGGGTTTAACGATATCAAGCCCTAACTCCTTATACCTTGACCTCGTTGGGGGCATGCAAATAAAAACAGAGAAAGAGCAAACCACTCTCAGATCACTGATATGAACTTAAACAGGAATGCAACAACTTTCAGATATAATCATAAATAAAGAGATGTCACATAAAAACACTTAATTTCATTAATAGAAGAATAATTAACTACGCTTACAAATAGAATGGAAATAAGATAGCTCGAGAGATGGTAGCTTATCTCTGAGAAGGGATGTCATGGCTACATGGCTCTGAACTATGTTACAATGAGGCTCAAGGGCCTATTTATTATTAGAAAACATGCGAAAACCCTAAACAACCAAAACCCTAACCCCAGGAGATGTAGCACTAAGAGTTTGTGGGCCCCGTTGGGGTTAGTTGGGCAACCAACTTCCCGGGGTCGTAACTTAGTCATATTATCTCTGTTTGGCGTGTATGATACCTTGTTGGAAAGGTCTTACCAAGTACTACAGGTTTCATTTTAGGGCACTTCCAATGGCTCTGGGCCTACCATGGACCCTAATAAACGTTGTTTAGGGGGCCAAAACTACTTCGGAAGTTCAGGACCCGTAAAACTGCTAAAAATAGTAAATGCTGAAATGAAAATGGAAAGCGATGAAATTGATTGGGGGGTCTAGGCGGAATAAGTGGGTGGCCACCAATATCCATCTAGAGCAGCAAGTCTTAAGTGATCAAACATACACTGAAATCCTTGAGGACAATCCAGAAGAATATGTGCACAACATATCCTTTGACAAGTCACAACACAGGGTTGTGTAGTCACGCATAGTGCTTATTAACACTCAGAATTTTTCCCTAGAAGTTATCAAAAGAAGGAAAAGATCGAGGTAACCTCAAACCAATATTTTAAGTATAGGCTCTAGCCAAACTATGACTCAAAGAGGGCTCTCTCTATATGATTTAGCATTGTTTGCTAAGATTTTAGGCTAGTTCTTAAAGTTCACAGGGTTTTGATTTGTATTGAAGGTTGGATAGTGGAATCCTTAAAACAGATGGATAGAACGAAGTCTCTAGACCATGGGGCTATTGAGTTAAAGAATGGCAGCAGAACTGGGATTAACTCATTAAAGGGAGTGTTCAAAGGGCAAGCTAGCAGAGTGAAGTACAAGTCTTTAGGTCGGATAGGTTAAATGATCTTAACCAGGGTGAGAGAGCACTCAAGAATTCTCAGACCGGGATTAAAATGAATAATAGAGGATAATCATGAGAAAAGGGCAATTAAGAATCCTTTACTATAGATTAGAGGGAAACTACCTAAACTAAGGAGCAATCAAGAATTCCTTAATTTAGATAATTAGCATAAAACATTTAAATGCATAATAGTTAAAATAGAGTGCAGTGAAGCAAATTCTAAGATATCATTCCATATTATAGCGTTCAAATTTCAGATACATTAAAGATTATGGAAAAAAATTTAAAGAAAGATAACAACACAAGATAAAATACTTGTCTATACTTCACACTACACATGAATCTTGTGAAATGTCTTGGCTTTATTCATTAATCCAGCTTGCTGGCCCAAACAATGATACAATAGCTTACAACCTTTGATCAAGAAATTCTATGGAAATGTCTAAGAATCCACCCTACATACTTTGAATTGTGAAGTATTTATACAAAAAATTATTACAAAATATCTCAAAGTAACTTGAGATCTAATTTAGGAAATACAAATATCTTCTTGCAAGAAGATAGAGACAGCTAATGAATTGTTTCATGTTGTCCCTTTTTATTTGGTACCGATGGCTTTTATGGCTGGATTTGAAGCCCTTAGTGCTAGCTTGCAGTTGTGATATTTCACTCTGGAATCTTATTCAACTTTTATCTTTCACTTGATACTCTTTGTCCCTGATACTCCTTGACCATGCTACCCTGTTTTCATCTGTTTACCTGGCTTCTCTCATTTTTACTATGTAGTAACTTTTAGTTGTAAATTTATCATAGTAAATCAGTCATTGTCTCCCACCATTCTACATCAGGTAATTTCACATTCATCATCCTCCTGTAGATCTCATTAGCTTCAGTATATTTGGGAAAATTGGGTTTAGTGAGGAATAAGTGTTTTGTCTCATGCTCAAGAAAAAACAAGTTTTCAAACGTGTTGTGAAACACATTGCCTGTTGGCAGTGCTTTTATGGATGAAGAGCTAGCTTGTTCCTTACCCAACTATCTGAGTTTTTTACCATAGTCCAAATGTGTCATGATTTTTTCATTGATAACCAAAGAACTGAACAGACCTTTCTCCCTCAAAATCTAGAATTTAGCCATCAACTTATCAATGGCTACCTACATATTGTGGCATTTTTCTTCTAAGTTAAGCATAAGGTTTCTTTTGGAAAGGACCTTACTTATTTCCAAAATGGTCTGAGTCCTATCTTCTAAATTTAGCTCATGGAGCTCATACCTATTCTTGCTATTAAGGAAGTGGGTGAGTCTATTGGAATCCTTAGGCTTGTCTCCCAACTCCTCCTTTACTTTCTAGATAGCTTCTGTAGCTATCTTTATTAACTTTGTTTGTTCAAAAATAACTTGGATTGATGGCCAAATATCATGATAGAGTCAATGATATTGGCCCACAACATTTCCTTGGTTTTCCCAAGGGGTTTCTCCAGTGTTAAGTCTTTCTCTAAAACTTTGATTCTTTCACTCATTCTTTGGGCCTTTTGTGCTTCTTCCTTTTGCTTAAGCTTGGCAAGTTTGTAGTCAGTTTCCAAACTTGTCACCTTTTCTCTCAGCCTGTTCATAGACATCTCTTCCATAGATTTAACCAATTCTGTTGCTTTCTCTTCTAATGCACTTGTTGTTGTTGTAGATTCTGTTGTTACTCACAATGTTGTGGCAGGTGGAACTATTGGTGCTAGTGCAGCTGCCAGTGTAGAAGGGACTACCATGGATACTGTAGGGATGACATATTTTCAAGTTGTGGACAAGTTGCTTTGCTTCAATTGAATTAAAGCATCTAACTCCTTTTCTGTCTCCTTTAATTGATCATTCAGTTTTAAGACCAAGTCCATCAACTCCTCATGTCTGGTTTGGCTCTCTACGACTTCTAGAGTTTGAGGATGTTGCAGCTGTGGTATTTTTAATTTCCTCTTAAGTGTAGCAATATCATCATTTTTCTTTTTCATAAGCTGCTCTGTAGCTTTTATATCCTTGGGATCGTGTCTCAATTCAATCACTAAGTCCTCTAAGGACTTGATCCTTGTATCCTTGGCATATGAGGAGGCCTTCTCTAACTGAAATTGTGTTGAGATGTTGTTTAAAGAGTTCTGCAGTTGATGAGAAACTATGGATTTACCTGTCAAGGTGGAGTATATCATCTCTCCAACCTACTTGTGCAGTTCAATCTAGTCTATGGGATGAATATCCCTAGCCAACACTTCAAAGTCAACCCTTTTTAAATCAAATGTTGTCTTGGGCTGCTAAGCTGTAGGCTGAATAAAAGACATCTACAACTTTCCCTCTTTAATGTCAAAGGTTGACATTAGCCTTTTTTGATTGGTGGGAGTTAGCCTTAGGTACTGAGCATATGTTTGGGCCTCAAGCCTTTCATTTCTTGCTTTGATTTCCTTGTACCTGTCTTTTATGTCCTGGTCTTTATCAGCAGGCTTGCTGAAGGATGATACTTCCACACTAAGCTGCCTTTCCAACATCTGAGTTTGTGAGGTGGAAGGCTCTTGCATGCCTTCAGATAGAGTGGTAGGCCTACTTCTCTTTACCTCTGCATTGGTTACGTGTGCTGAATCTTCTATGTATTCCTGTTCAGAGGCTAGATTGAGCCTTTGCCTCTTGCTTGTTTCTTGTTGCAAATTTGAGGTGTCTGTCCTTGTATCTTTTTGGAATGTTCTTCGCATTCTTAGGAGTCTACATGACTGGAGGTGTACTCATGGTTCTTTCTCACTCTTCTGGTACCTGCAAAAAGAGTTGTCATAAAGCTACTTTTCTAAATCAATCAGATCATTTTCTACATCTAATCTCATGTTGTCTTGGTCTACTAGGGTACCTTCAACCCATTTTGTTTGATTGGCATATGCCTCTATTTCTGGTATGGGGTGGTGGATGAAGCGTCCTAGCTTGAACTTTTGCCTTTTCTTGGTAATGAATTCCAAAGGGTCATATCTCCATACAAAACTCCTTTGGAACTTCATTCTTTGTAGGATTAGGTTTGCCTCTTTCCCTGCCTCTCTAGAATTGCATATGAAGGGACCTAATTGATATTTGATTTTAAAATAGGCCTTCCTCTTGGCATTAACGAAGTTGACTTCATCTGCATTGATGATCTATCTGTAATACTATAAGGCAAACAACCTCATGGGGAGGTACATTGGCAACTTATGTGGTGCAAGCAACCAACCATATATTCTGATTTCTATGTGGTTATGATAAAGGTACCAGTCACCCACTTTGGTCTGCTTGGAAAGCTAGAGGACTCTCTTTATTTCTGGGCTTATCCTAGGTGGAGGATTCCTAGTGAGCATAGTCATGACTAGATGCACAAAAGAATCTATAAAGTCTGAGTAGGTATATGCTGATCCAAACTCGTGGAAAAGTGGGGTCTAAAAAATAACAGATCTGGGCTAGCCCCTGGTGTCAAGATTTTGAAGGGTAAAAGGAAAATTCTCTGACTGATAATATAGAAATAGATGGTTACAGAGGATAATTTGAACACACTCTCATTTCCCATTCTTGTGAACTTCTCATGCATTTTATTAGCTATGAATGTGTCAAAGTCATATATGGTTGCAGGAGGCTGCCCTGGGGTATAGATGGACATGAAAGCAAGAATTATATCATCAATGTACTCACTTATGGTGTAACCCAAAACACATGATATCATGGCTACAATGTTCTGGCCCCATGGAGCAAAAATAGTTGATACATATGGAGGGGAGTCCTTAGGGATTTGTTTCTCCTCCCTAATGAAGGTTTGGAACAATTGGGCCAATTTTGCAGGGCTAAGCTTGGGATACTAGTCCAACAAGTCTCCAATTGAGAGTGGGGTTAGGTTTGGCCTTGGTTGTAACTGCAACATTTCATTAATGGACTCAGCTATGATAGTGAATAGGACCTTCTGGTTGTGAGACATTATGGTTCTATGGCTGGGGATGTAGCATGCAAAGCACATATGAACAATTTTTGGAAAGATGTGAACTTGGGGGAACTGGTATTTGGGCAAATTTTACTATAAATGGTGGTTGATGTTGTTGCAGACACTCGTACGGTTTTGGTATGGACTGATGAATGAGATGGGCTATCTGTAGCGTCTATGGAGCAATGGCAGAGATCTGTGAGCAAATTCGTTGTTTGCAGGGGTCGTAATGGCTTCCTAAGTTCTCAATAGTAAATGCGTGAAAAGAGTGAAAAGAGGGGTAATTGGGATTATATAGAAAAAATGTTAATTTTGGCGAGTTCATTAATTGATGAACAGTGGGAAATTTTTTCAGTTATACTAGAAGGTGGTTTAACGGGGTCATCGAACCGCTTTTGAGAGGGAAGTGATTTTGATGGGGGCTCATCCGATCTAGTCGAGCGCGTGACACATAGAATTTTGGGGGTCAAGGAAAATTGTATTATCGAGTAGGTAAAGGATGGACATCAGGTTGGACCGATATGGACGTGAGCCATAGGATGTGGGGAAGGCATGACCAATGGGAGTCAGGCAATGGAGTTGCACGGCGATTTACACAAGCCATTTTTGGGGGGACCATGGGTCTTATCACTAATGGTATAGGATTAAATTAAAAATTAATCTCATTGGGCCACTTTAATACAGGATTAAGAACTGAGGGCGGGGTTTTAATATATTTTGCGGGATATTTTTGCGGGATATCGAGTAGTCATATAGTTTATAAATAAACAAAGGGGTGGGATTACTTTATATAAAGGAGTTAAACATATACAGGCCAATGGGTTTTTCAAGAATTTTATATATTTAATTAAAAAGTTAATATGAGGTGAAATGAGCGGAAGGGGTATTGTACCTAGATATACAAATATTATGCGCTTTCCATACACTTAGTACTTAGGATAAATGTATTTGGTAGGTTTTTGAATAAAATATGTTTATCATGGAGTTTTCCTGGGAAAAAAGAATTTAACCTTAGAAAAAGGGGTTTTTTGAGGGGGACGAATGAATTGCAAGGGAATTTAACACCTTTCCTTTTTAAGTCATCAAGCCAAGGGTCCAGTCCCACTAGAAGTTAGATAAATGCTCTAAGTCTCTTTGACTTAAAGAACTATAGGTATTAATATTTTTATTATGAAAGGGAAATTAGTGAGTGTTATAGGGGTTAACATGAATGATGGGGAATTAATCATTTTGAACTGGTGAACCATTTCTTTTTCCTTTGTAAAATGACTTTTGTATATATAAACATATCATTTAAGCATAATGGATGTGCTTTTATCAAGTGATCTTTATAATCATGCAACCTTTCTATTACTTACCCATTCACCTATCCTACCATTTTTTCTTCCTTTAATTGGGTGCATTTAGGCTAGCAAATCCTTATCAATCTTTTTCTTTTCTTTACAAAATAAACTATCTAATTCTAACCTTATATCATCCAAGGGCTCAGATTAAACTGATAAGCACCTTTTATTTACTCTACCTATCTAATGATCTACCAAGATTACACTATTTGGTCAGATTTTATTCTCTAACTATAAACATAAAATTCAAAACATGAAATAGCCAAGTTTAAACAATTTGACTATCATGGATTGTGGCATGAGTAACAAACTGCACACAATCATTTATTATGCATTAAAGTAAATAGTAGTGGAATTTTGACTTGCTCACTTTCATGGTCTCTTTTTGTCTTTTGGGGTTCATATATTTTCATTTTTTTTGGACCTTATTCTTATTCTTTTTGTCCTTTGTTTATTCTTTTAAGACATACCCTATTTACATTTTTTTATTTTTTAATATGGAAAACATTTGCAGAAAGAAAAGGTATGTACAATATTACAAGGCTTAATCTTAGTCATTCAAAAGTATGACTCCCATTGGTATAGGAACCTAACAGTGGCTCCACTTGGGGATGGAATTTTCTAGTGAAATGTCAAGAACTTTGTAGATTAGTAGCCTTTGAATTGTTGTTGATGTTACCTTGCCAAATGTTCCTCTGTGTTTCTGCATTATTAATACTTATGACAGTGAATCTTTCAAAGCTTAGGGCCTTCTCTTCAGGCTTCAACTTCAAAAAAAATCACCATCCAATCCAATCTAGACTTTTGAAAATGAAATATGCTCTAATACAAAGTGAAAATTAGTGACCAAGTTCAAAATAGTGTTTTAGCATTCAACCATGCACTGGCCCACCTTCTGCTTCTATACCATCCATTTCTCTTAGGAAGAAAGCATTATTACCTCTGAAAGCATAAATGACATATGGGCCTTTCCATAGAAAATCGAATTTCCCATGCTTACCTTTGTCTTCCCTCCTTGAATCCCACTTCAGTACTTTGTCACCAAGGTAGAAATCTTCAGCCTTGGTTCTCTTATCAAGAATCTTTTTAATCCTTTCTTGCACAACTTGAGACCTGATATATACTTCCTCCCTAGTTTGTTGAAGATGAATTTTTTGGTTGATTCTTCTTTGGATACTATTTGGTTCAACCTACATTTCTTGAAGCAACTTCATCACTGGTGTTCCCAAGGAAGATGGAAAAAAAGCTTCCATCCCATAAACTAGTTGATAGGGAGAAGTACCAATTGATTTCTTAGTGGTTATTTTGTCTACCCATAAGGCATTTACTAGCTTTTTATTCCATGTTTTCTTATTGTCCTCTAACAATTTTTTGATGATGTTTGCCAAGCTTTTGTTTGAGTATTTTTCCATTCCATTTCCTTGAGGATAATAGGCTGTGGAATGTGTTGGCATTATGATTCTGGTATGGATCTATGGCTCTATGATACAGGTGTTGTACTTGATGGCAACTCACTCAAGTGGCAATGGTCTGTTCAGAATGAAGAAAATAAGAGGTTCGCAGGTATACAGTTCAAAAGGTGTCGACCCGCAGGTACGCCATTCAAAAAGTTACGGTCATGTACGCAGGTTGTCCGAACAGAAGGTGCGCACCCTAGTGCACACACTTCCATGCAGTAAAAAGCACGCTTACATGGGGTTTCTTATGTTTGGCCCATGGTATTTAGCCCGCCGTTCTTGATCCTATGGTTTTGGCCCGTGGTATAGGATCTATTTTAGCCCCGGTTTGGATCCCTTGTATTGGTTATTGCTGGTTTTGTCCCATGGTGTGAATAAGCACTTGACTATAAATAGGGAAGGAGATCACTTGGCTAAACTTAACTTTGGCAATTGAATATCTTAAGATCTGAAATTTTGGGTGATTGGTTTTTAAAAGCTAGATGTAATTGAAGGAGATAACTTAACTTAAGGTGAATCTATTGGCATGTCGTGATCTCTCGAGCGCATGAACAGATCTGTGGATCTGACTGATTGTGGCACATTGATGTACAAAAAAATTGGCCCTAATCAGAAGTCTGCAGGAAGGCGCAGTGCGTGGGTACGCATCGCAGTCAAAGGCGCAATGCGTGGGTACACAGTGCAGTCAAAGGCGCAGTTTGGGGTACGCAGAATAGGAGAAGGCACAGTGCGGGGCACACGCAGCACAGTCAAGCACGAAGTACGAGGTACGTAGAAGAGAAGAAGGCACAGTGCAGGTCTACACAGTAAGTCAGAAGTGAAGGTGCGGATCTGAAGAAAAGTTCGCAGAGCAGAAGAATATCCAGTGCGGATCTGCGCAGTTCTGTCTCAGAAGAGCTGTGGATATACGCAGGCCCCTGTTGGTGAAGTTGTGTTCTTATCTTGAAACAATTGTTGATTGTCTATTATCTATTACAGCAGAGTTCTAGGTTTATATTTCTGGTATTCTTTTTTTTTACAACATTCTAAAGAGTGGGTAATTCATTGGTTTATTGTATAAGGAGATTGGGTGATTTTCATCTACTTGATGATTATTTGATGTTCATGGATCCAGTTTGAAAATTAATGAAACGTGGTCCTTAAAGAAGTAAAAGAGAAAAAGGGGGTTGTAGCTCCCTTCCAGGAGAGACTGGAAAACGAGAGAGAGTTGTAGCTCACTGCAGGTTGCAGCCTGCGTATTGGTAAAGGACTGCACCAGTACAAATTCATTGTAAAAGAAGTTTCTAATTGAAAGAAGATAGAGACATATTGCAGCAGGTGGTTTTCACCCACATTGGGTTTCCACCTTATATCTGGTGTTCTTTGGTGTGACTATCTGTTTTTCTTGTTCATGCTCATTATTATATGGTACTGACATACAAGATTAAATTAAGTATAAATCAAGAAGACATATTGAAAAGAATTTGATAATACTGATTCACCCCCCCTCTCAGTATTATTTCCAACATCTTTGTAGTCCAAACTTCAATCTTTTGAAGCTTGCTCCAAGCTTATTTAACTTAATATATGTTGTTTTTTCTAGTGTGCTTTCTCACATGTGGAAGGCCCCCACAACGCAAAGGCTATGCATTGATTTACATTTGTTGTTCATTTATTTGATATATGTTGGTATCACTTGTATATTTATGCTCTTTTATGTTCATACTCTCTCTCTTGTATATTTTCAATTTGTTGTTCATAACAATTGTTCATCTTTGTGAGCTCACGAGTATATTTATTGCCATAATGTTGTTCATAATTTGTTCATATGGTTGTTTGCATTCAATAAATTTGAGTATGGTTTTTGAGCTTCTTTATCATATAATAATTTTTGTTTGAGAGAACAATCTAACTAGCAAATTTGACCAAGGCATCGGGAGTGTCATTCACCAATTTTCTCGATGAATGGCCCCAATTATCTTGATAAATTTTCCGCTTAGCCTTGGACTAACAAAAAACATAGTTGTTGTTTAGAGACTTCTGCGGTCGAGTTTTGAAGAATGATATTTCAGAATTAAATTCACAGGTGCCATTTTTCATTTCCTACTTTCCTTATATTAGATTAATGGTTTGAGAACATACTTGTTGAGAGGATGTGTAGAGGATTATGAGTGACCATCCATTTTCCCTCTCAAAAATGTTAAAGGTCGTAGTGCATTCCCATCTTCTTAATTAGTATTTGGTCAAAATCTATTATATTGACGAGAAGTCTACCAGATTGTCCACTTGCCTTCAATGGAAAGAAATACCTTAGTGCATTAATAAATCCCTTGGATTGAAAACCCCTTGACCATATTCACTTCCAAGCATTGAAGTGTGAACTTGATATTTTGAACATGATTCTATAGAGGACTCTAAGTTGTGTGAGAAGTCTCAGTGAATGCTGAGTCCAATGTATTCATAAATCAAGTAGGTGTGTTTTACATTTTAAGCTTGTGTGATTATATTAGAGTTTTGTTTCATTCTTCCTTGGCTTAGTCTTTGCTTTTTAATTTCAATTTTACTCCAACTTAGAAGTGAAAGATAATCTAATTTAACTCATTAAAAAATTGTTGTGTGCTTCTATGTCTACAACAACTAGATTGACATAAATATTGTGTCCTAATTTAGGTCTCTAACTTAGCCTGACATCAGGGTATGTTTATTGCACAAAAAAAAGTGATTAAATACCATTATGAGAGACTTTGAATTGATCGATAATAAAGTTAACAAGAAGTATAGTAATAAGAAGAGTAAAATGAAAGCTTATGCATAAAGAGTCTGGGAATTAATGTGAACTTTTTTATTCCTTTGAAATATCCTTTATTCCCA
>APFE031541173.1:27553-51273 GCA_000404065.3 Pinus taeda | reverse complement strand
ACCCTTATGTTCAATTTTTGGAACTCCTCAATGTGCTCCATTATTGAACCCTTTTGTTTGAGACTTATCAATTGGCTAAAAAAAGTGTTGCTTTTTGTATCCTCATAATGTGCTACCAATTCTTCTATAAAAATTGCCCAAGTGATAAATTGTTTACGAGAGCAAAGCCATTGATACCATACAAAATGATTTGGTTCCAAATATAAAGTTTCCATACGTACCTTTTGTGTTTTTTGCACATTATTGAGATCGAAAAGTTGCTCCATTTGTAATATCCATGTTGCGGGATCCTTGCCATCAAACTTCCTCATATCGATTTTTGGAATATGGTGGGTCTTTGATCCAACATTAGAGTCTATGAAATCATGATTAACATTTCTTTTGTTCTCATCATGAGTTTCCTTTACTACCCTTTCACCGTTAGTAACCATTTCTTGTAGAAACTTTGTTAAATCTGTCTTCAAATCTTCCATGCCTATCTTCAAATCTTCCATGCTTGTCTTTAAACCATCCATCTTAGCTTCTACATCTTTCTTTAAACCATCCATCTTAGATTCTGTTGATTTTTGTGCAAGCGACACTTGTTGCACTTGGTCTTTTAATTTTGATATATCATGTTGCATTTCTTCCTCTTCTTCATGAGTCATGCTAGAGCTTTCAGGTTGCCTACTAGGTGTTTGCATTTTCTTTCCTTGGGGCATAAATTACTGATAATAATGCTTTACTATGCATTTTTAATTCCTTCAAACTAATTTTTGAAACCAAGCTTATGCAAAAATTTAAAAAAAACTACACACCTTTATTCACTTTGTAGGAGCTCAATATTGAATCTGATGTTTTCCTGTAATTTCGGATCATCTAGTTCTAAAATTGCGACTTGCAGTACCCCTCTGCATCCTCTTTCCAATGCCACTAGTATGATCCAAATTGGATTCTCGAGGGAAGAGTTATGCCAAATCTCCCACAGTGACCTGATTATAGACTAGTTCAGTAGAGCGAACTTGTACGACATGCCACAAATCACTGTTTCGACCTTTAGCTCTAAAAGCTATATAAAAGAAACTACATTCTGTGCTCTTTCTGTATGTTTTTATGAAATTTCAATCCGATGCTTAGAGAAAAAGTTATGACGATTTTCCCTAGGTCACCTGTTTGGAATGTAATTCAGGAGTCTGCAAAAAGACCAACTTCCTCAGATCATATCTCCGCAAATATAGCGCGAAAAAATTTGAAATTTGGACCCGAGCTGCAGTGTGATGTCCTCTCAAATGGGTTTTTTTTTTCAATTTTTGAAACGTCGCAGAAAAAAGTTATAGCGAAAATTCCATGATGACTTGTTTGGAGCAGCGAAACCCTAGAATCCAAAGCTCTGATACCAAATGTTATGTAACTAGCTCAAGAAAAAGATAGAAAAGATAGATCAACGCCTTAGAATTCATCCTCTTCGAGGGGGAAACCTCCTTTACATTACATAAATGAACAATTCTTGGATGATTCAAATGACAAAACCTCATTTCTATATATAGGAGTCTAAGGAGTCACAATATAACCTAGCCAACCTAAAACTAATAATATAAAGCCACAAAAATAACATGAGAGGGATTCTATGGGGCACAATAATAACAATATGGTGACAATAGGGGCACAACAATATTGATAAGGGGTACAACTACCATATTAATGGGGTAATCACTAGTATTATAGGGACCCAACATGATGCCCACTTTCATTAAGTAAATTAGGATCTCCAGATTTATGCATCTAGTGAATGATTCATGATCCCTATTCAAAATAAGCTCTTAACTCTTGTTAGCACTGTAATAACAATGGAAATAAGCTTATGTTAGATAATCGTAATCAATGATTCAATTAAACTAGCAATCACAATTCATTCATTATAACAACTTCTATAGCTTTTAATGTACATTGTCTTAATGGTGTATAATATATGTGGCCTATTCACTAGACACCATTGATCTACTAGAAAAAAAAGAATTTTTTAATCAAATTATAAATGAAAATTCAATTTAAAATGGAAACAATGGTATTCTACTAGGAAAACCGGAATTAGCCCACCACTAAAAATGCATGAACATTGAAGAGGAACTATTAATCAAATCCAAGAATCCTATCTAACAGTATAACAACTATCATAGAATGGGCCTTGCCTCCTTAGATAAAGCACTAAAAGGGGATATAGTATCTTTGGATTAACTTTATGCACACATAAAAATGTGAATAGGAACCATGCTCGAGAATGTTTAATTAAACAATAGTTTGAATACAAGAAATACTGTTTTTAATGTATTTTGTCCATAGCTATACAAGAATAGCTTCTCTAATTTTATTGTGACTCCTAGATCCTATACTAAAACAATATATATTTGAAAACTTGATAATCAATGGTTCTAACGCTTTGTTATAAGATATTAAGAAAATATTAGCTGTATCCTTTGCATTTGGCACAAGGAATTTTAGGTTCATCAATCCATGACCAATGATATCCCTAATAAGACAGATATATGAATAGCAAAGAAGGCAGAGCTTGGTTAACGAGCCTGGAACATTTGTATAAACAATACAAAGAGAGAAGGTACTAAAATCTGAAGCGTGCTTTGAAATTTTCAATTTTAGGCTCTAATAGCAAACAATATTTATAAATATGAAGGAATACTTGTAGATGTGCAATTTATAACCTCAAAAACAGAAAATGCTTCTTTTAATTCAAATTTGACAGGTAGATTTCATCCAATGGGAGACAATGAATAAGAGAGAGTTAGCAAGGCAAGTATAACTCAAATCTTGGTAACTCCAAAAACATTCATATTGGAAGCAAGTACATAGTCTGATGACCTCAAATTAACACATTCCAAAAAGAACTCATGGGGGCATACAGGTAAATTCTTAAGTTTATTTCGTCACATCATTTGTATACATTCATGTCATTAATTCTAAACGAATTCCATCACTTGACATGAAAGAGACGAGAAAGTATGAAATATCTAAGACTAGGCAAATGGACTCAAGAACCATCCATGACTTTTTCACTAACATGTAATGTTCACCTACTCTTATACTTGACCTTGGACCTATTGATAGCTTATTCCCTAAAAAAAACCTTGTACAATGATAGGAGAGAGGACGCACACAAAAGAAAGCTAAATTTAGGGCCAAATGGGGCATTCCATCCATAGGAATTGAAAAATGTTTAACTTAAGCGTATATATTTGTAATATAAGAGAAAGTTTGAAATACATCCCAATACTTATTTGTATGAATATATCTCTACTCCACAAGGCTTCCACAGGTGAGATTCAGCTCACTCTCTTGTTTGACACACCCAAAACATATAATGCCTTCTTCATCCCATCCAACATATAACATGAATCTCAATGGATTTATTCAAGTCATCTCTTCCTTGCTGCACTTACCCTTCTAAGCTCAGGCCTTCCTTTCTCTATTAAATAGTCCCTTGGTTGATCCATATTGCGAAGGCTTTCACATGAAAAAAATGCGTAGACCTATAGAGTCTTACTGCCAAGTCATCCCACTGGTAGCCTCTTATCACTCAATAGCTCATTCAAATCAAGGCATTTCACAGGGTTTTGGTGTCATCATAGTAGCATTCTCCCCGTGCTTCCTAGTTTATAGCAACCATCATCTGTCCATACTATACAAATCCATCATCTTGCCTGTATCGTAAACATAAAGTCACCACAATATGTTCAAATAAAAAATTTAAATCTATATCATTTAGAAACCATATTTAACAACTATGAGATTGTTATCATAATGCTTGGGCGCTTGTATGTAGTAGCAACCAATATTCATTATGGGATTACGTATCCAATCAATTTCTACCTGCAATCTATCCTCCCTGATAGAATTTTCATTCAACCAAACCATTGTGAGTATTCAAGCATATAAAATTTCATTGCCATATTTCCAACAACTTTTGAAATGATCTTAGACTTATGACATACTGATAATTCAATTATTTTTTCTATAAACATATTAAATGAAATGAGGTTTGATTAAATCCTAGGTAGAAAAGCAAGTGCACATAAGATTGAGACCATAATATTCAATATGGAGCACCTTCCTTAACTTTGTAATATGAAACACCATCCTTGTCCAAATTTTGAGTGATTTTGTGATGCTAAAATCAGCTACCTTGTCTACCAAGCAAGGAAATTACTAGGAAATAATTTGTCAGTTTACAATAGTTGTTAGCCTCACTCTCTTAAAAATCAATAATAAATCCAATTATTAAATTAAATCATGAGAATTCCTCAAACTAAGGAGTCTAGTTTTGGATGAGAGATTCTCTACAACTAGCTCTCCTAAATTAGTGTGTAAGTTGAGAAAATGTCTCAACCAAGTGAGTCTAAGATAGATGCACTATCTTAAGACCACTTGCTCATGTATTTAAATGTATTATTAAATTATTTTAATAAGAGTGAATTACATGAGCATGAGAGACCACATGATGGCTCTCTGCCTTTTCCGCCAGTTTAATGTTTATGTATTCATTTGTTGTGCATATGGATATATTGCTGTGTGATTCTTCTTCATGTGGTATCAGAGCTTTGGTGAAAAAGTGCTAGTGAGTGGGACATGATGTGGTGTGTAAATGCTGCATGAGTGTATGAAAACACTGTGTGTGTTTAATATGGCTGAGTGGTTTCAACATGTGGTATTAGAGCAATGGCTTGTTGATAAATTGAGAGGAGGTAGTACAATTTGTAGTGGATCTAGAAAGTGAGCGCTAGGCGAGTAGTGGACTGTGCATATGTGTTGAGCGTCATGTGTCGTGTGATGGAGAGCTAGTGTGCTGCTATGTGTGTGAGGCTACTGAGTCAAGCCGACTAGTGAGAAGCGATTGTGTGATGTTGTGTGAAGCTGCGTTGGAACCTTAACTATATTAAACACTGTTAATTGAAGACTGCTCCAAAGTAAAGCTGTGTTTGGAGACAAATAGGCGGGCGATGTCTCCCTTTTATTAAATATCATGGCATCTAATCTTGCCTAATCCGACGCTGACCACGTTGTGTTGGTCACTCATGGCAATAAAACACTACAGTAAATGCTGGCGATTAAAAAACAGAGAAACTTGAATACACGACAGACGAAAATTGAATCTAGACATCAAATCGTATTTTCTGCCTGAGAATGAGAAACAAGAAGCTGCTCACTACCAATGCGGATAGATACTCTGTGTGTACCACCTACTGCTCCTTGTCTTTTCTTCTTCTCTTTGATGGTAGGTCGGTTCAGATGCCCTTGAAAGGAAAAATTGTAGATGCAGAGACATTCACTTATCCATAAGCTCATCCATGGTGGACCAGCTATAATAGGTTCATGGTTGAAAAATACACCACCTCTGACTTCCAAAATTTGATGAAGGGTATTATGCATATTAGGATTTTTACAGCTTGAAGACTATCTGGGAGGTGGCGGTACAAGAATTTAAGGATATTGAAGCTAACAATTTGCACAGAAACTGGACTCTCATTTGAGCTCATAGAAGGACTAAGAGAATGTGAAGCATCTTTGGCATACACAAAATCCTGATCAATAGTCAATGGCTATTTGCTGAACAAATCTGTGACACCTATAGCCTTTACACTACCTGAAGGCTGTGGAATCATGTCTACTGAATTTCTCCCACTGGCTTGATATAGGGCTATCTTGACCTGCAATATCAGTGCTCTTTGTGAGAGCCAAAAACTGAAATCGATATTTTCCCTCTATGGTACAATGTTCAAAATCCAATGCATGTTTGCAATTTCCCTCACTTGTATCAGCCCCCTCTTTGTTCCTTGCATGTTCACAATTCATCTCGACCAAATTCCCGTTGTCATTAAGAACTGTTCCTCTCGACTTCTTGTGCACTGCGACCAAACTCTTGCTGCAGACAAGGCTAGCGCTCCGTAATGGACCTCGAAAATCTGCGTCCTCTTTACCATCCATCACACCATGATCGAAATCTGAATCATGACTGATAGAAATTGCCAATGATTCCCTCGATGGCAAGCAGGAATCCACAACAACTTCAACAGAAGCGTCTCGATAATTAACAATGGCAATAGATGGACTATTCGCATTTAGGGATCAAGAGCCAGCAACAAGCCAGCATGATAACTAATTCCAGTGTGAGCTAGTGTGGCCAAATGGAAACTTGGTGAGGTTTTTCAAAGTGTTTTTTAAAAAAAATGAAGGGTTGTAGTCAAAGTTGAAAGGGTCATAATTTTCCAAAGTTAAAAGTCATTAAAGGGTTGGTAAAATAAATGTTTTGGAGTAATAAGGTTATAAAGTGTGATTTTTGAGAGATATAAAATGTGGAGAAATAAGGTATAATTTTTATTAAATCAGTAACTTTTAGGAGAGATAAGAAGTGGATAAATTTTTTTTATGTAATGGAGTAATACGTGTTTTTTGTATTGGAAGTGATAAGTGATTTTTTGTTTGAAAGAAATCCATTGTTGTAATCCAAAGTAATGTTTTACTTTGAGAGCGATTGAGCAAGTGCAGGGAATTTTTTGAAGACAAAAGTTTGCAAGTGTGACATTCTCATTGCTTGTGTCCTAGATCCACCCGAAATTGAATAAGGGGATCTTAGGTACACCATGTGTATGTTTGTAATGGTGTATGATTTTTGATATTATGCTTCAACAAAACAACTACATGCACATAAGAAAAGTTTACATATACAAGTAATCAATCAAGCTCCTGAAATCAAAGCTCCCATAATCAATTAAGTTCATAAGCACAAAGCGTCACATCATCGACTCGATAAAAGCTACTACAACATTTCACATCATGTAATCAAAGCAATCAAGTTAAGGATGCTAAAAAAATCAAGCATTTCAAGTCAAGACATTTTTGCATCAACATCCGATCAAGTTGTCATCTACATCAACAAATGTTTTGCAGCAAATTCAACAATAATTTTATGGCAAATTGCACTTGCAAATTTTTTTAATAAGCTCAATACAAAACTATAACTTGCGAATAATCATTTGTAAGTTGGATTGTAATCAAAGACAAATTGAGTTGAATTGTATGCGTGCATTCTCGGTTGTAACTGACACCCTAATTTGAATTGTTAAGGTGAATACATTAAGTCAAGTCAGTTGTCACTTGAACATTTATCATTTGGGTGCATTTTCAACCGTGTTCCACACCCATCATTTTTCAGCACATTCAGTGCATCACTGAGTGCAGTAATCACACAAGAGTTCAAGACAACAAGTCTTCCAAGCAAGTACAATCAAGCAAGTGAGAATGTTCATAACAACAACCAAGAAAGCGAGCATGTCAAAATTAAATCTACAACAAATGAGCCAGTATGAAGTTGATTGAAGCATTCACAAAGTGTCAGTGAAGCATTCAAGCAAAGCGATCATCATCAAGCGAGCGTGAAAGCAAGCAAGTGTGAGTTCAGACAATCAATTGTTAAAACAAGTTCAAGCGAGCGTGCAAAAATCAACCAAGAATCAAGCGAGTTAGTTCTGAAAATCCAACAAGTATTAAAAGAAAGCGAGCGTGAGTTCCAACAAGTTCACATGGCGACAAGCATTTAGTGGTTAAAGATTCTTAACAATTTGATCCTCTCAACTGCTGAAGACATGGTACAAATCAACAAAGCAACTCTTGCTGACATTCAAATACATATTCAATGTGCACATGAAATGATTGAGTTACTTCAACTGGAGTCGCAATTGCAGAGAAATGAGGTGCAAGAGAAGCGTGTTGCTTCCAAGTCTTTGACCAATCTAGTGACAACTGATCATTCGACTTCATTCATCCAACCAGCTTCAAGTGTTGAAGTTGTTCCAGTTCATCTTTCTTCCGAACCCAACATCAAGCCATGGGAAGAAATTCAAGGTAATCGAAATCAACGCGGCTTAGGATATGTCAAAGATAACGACAACTTACATATCCCTAATTATTCAAAGCCCATTTAGTTCTTTAGTGCCAGATTACTTGAACATATCACCTCAGCAAGTTCTCCGCAAGTTGCAGATAGACATCAATGCACACAAATTGAAAGTGCATACAAACAGAAATGCATGCCAACTCAAGTTGCAGACAAACCGAAATGTTCTCATTGTCAAAGAACCGGTCATTTGGAAGATCAGTGTTTTGATCTCCATCCTTATCACCATTGTGGCAAGCAGAATCATTCATCAGAGAAATGCTGTAAACAAGACCAACCTGCCAGATTAAAGATCGATTATTCATGGATTGATCCATGTGAATGGTCATCCATAACTAGAAGATTTTACAAGTTTTACAATCGGATTCACTTACACATATTGTAGCCAACAATCAAATGATGATGGTACTCTCATGCAGTTGAATGGGGGAGTACAACAATGAAACTCTCCTACACCTGAAGGGGGGGGGAGTTCAGATATAATTTGGAGAAGATTGCCTCTCCTTTCAGCTGACAAAGGGGGGAAACTGAAAATGAAATTGACAAGTGGTTGTCAAACTGAAAGTCTCGACAACATCAATGAAGCAACCAATGGGCATCTTCATTAGCCAATGGGAAATCATCATTAGCAAATATGCCAATGGCTGTTCATCAAATTGTGTTAGTGGACATAAGATGTTGATTTCAAGCAAAGGATAGTTGGATCCTTTTGCAACTCGGCACATGATGGAGTTTTCAAGTGACATTAAGAGATGAATCAGACATGCAGTTGATTCATGTTCTCTTTAGATTTGAATTTTTCGAGCATCCAACTTTGGCGGTTTTTCAAGCAATTTTTTTTTTTGAGGATCAACTTGAGTGTAAAAACCAGAAAACTGAAATACAATAACCGTAAAAATTTTGAATACCTACCTGAACTGCTGAGCGCTGATCTGTTGTCTGCTCCTGTTCTCTTGTTGTCTTCTCCTGTTGAAGCTGATTCGATTACTGGGAAACCAATTCCTCCCAGCCAATCCAGCAAGCTTCTCACCGAAGCTCACTGCCCCCGTGCCCAGAACCTCAGATCAATACAAGCTCTTCATTCCTTGGGTCTCTCTCTGCCCTCTGTGTTTTTCCTCTGTTTCTCCCCCCTGCAAGCTTCTTTCCGGCAGTTTATAACTACGGGTTTAGTGGTGGCTGCCCTCCCGCTTGCAACCACCGCCTCCCCTCATGCTGCCACGCTTCTGTCCACGTCCGTGAGACCAGAAGCTCATCCCTGAGTTCATTACGAATCATCCCTTTATAATTATTACATGG
The DNA here is from genome assembly GCA_000404065.3 of Pinus taeda. Classification (NCBI taxonomy): domain Eukaryota; kingdom Viridiplantae; phylum Streptophyta; class Pinopsida; order Pinales; family Pinaceae; genus Pinus; species Pinus taeda. The sequence goes on along the minus strand of APFE031541173.1, from coordinate 42,035 downwards.
TTTTGCCTTTAAATCATATTACGTTTAGTTTAATTGATTTTGGTATTTAAATTTTAGATTTATAAAGTTTGGTTTGTATTTTTGATATAAGGTTTGATTTATATCTAAATATAGAGTTTATTAATATTATTTAAATATAAAGTTTATTAATATTATTTAAATATAAAGTCTATTAATATTATTTTAAATATAAAGTTTATGACTTTATATTAGTTAATTATTTTTATTATTTCTTAACTTATATAGATGGGTTGTTACATACACTCCCCCTTCAGAAAACTTCGTCCCGAAGTTAGAGTTTTATCTTATCTGATTACTTATGATAGTAATTAGTACCCCTCCTTCTTAGGTTTAAAATTTTATTTTAATATCAAGAGACTAAAAACAAAATTAGAGTTTTAGGTTTATGATTTTAATGGACATATCCTGCACCATCCAAGTTCCCAAGCTATTCTAAAATCAACCTATCCTTCCTAATCTCTTCCGCTCCCATCCTATCCGTCCTCTACTGGAGTATGCCATGGCGTCAGTTTTACTGACCCAACCATTCATAAACTCTAAGGTGACAGCGTCGGTTATACTGACCTGATTCCCAGTAGGCATTCGACAATCATTATCACACGTCTAGGGGAGAGTGACTCGCACAATCCTCCCATGACTCCAGGGTTCGGAGGATAAATGGTGGGTAACACCTCCACCCCTCCTAGTAGAATTAGGGATAGCACCCTATCATAGAATCACTTGGAGCTTTAATTGTTCTGAGGTTCTGTCATCATGTGGTCATCCCGGTAATCGAATCATTTACTTTCATCTGCAATTATACACTCGCTCATGCATTCGGAAAATATGCATCAGCATATTCAAAATAACTCAAGTTTCATTCAGTATAACCTATTTTTACCATTTTCTATGCATGTCTTTTGAATTCCATCTAAAATGTAGTCATTTCCTGAGTTCTATTGATCATATTTGACATGTAAAAATAAAACAAATTTACAATATCTAAATTTCTATTAGAAGTAAAACCCTTTAACTGGCTTAACTTTCCTTTGACAACTATAATTTAATAAAATGAACCACATATATCGTGTTGGTATCCATGTACCAGCAGAAGTTAAACATATATTATGTCACAAAATCCCACGTTTATTTATAATCATTCAAAAATGGTCCTAGTTCTTTGATTGCAGTGAAGTAAAAATATATACAAAACATAGTTTAAAATCCTTCAAAATTGACATAGTCTAGGGTATTTTTGACATATGTCCTCTGTATTTTCCCAAGTTGCGGACCCAGGACTATACTTGTCCCATTGGACCTTAACTTGGTCCACCAGGCGGTTCCTGAGCTGTCGAACCCTATGTTCCAGAATACGTAAAGGTTCGACCGATATGACTCCCTCGTCCGATACCTACAATTCCTTCCATTAAAGGTTATGAGATAGATCAGCTATATAATGTCTTAATACATAAACATGAAATACATTATGAATTTTATGCAGGTGAGGTGGTAGGGCAAGACGATAGGCAACAGGTCCCACTCTTTCCACGACTTTAAATGGCCCAATAAATTGGGGTGATAGCTTTGTCCCTTTCCCGAATCGAATAGTAATTTTATTTGGCTTGATGCGGATGAAAACCTGATCCCCTACCTCATACCTCCTATCAGTTCTGTGAGCATCAACATAACTCTTCTGTCTATCCTGAGCTTCCTTTAATCGTTGCCTAATTTGCCTTACCTGCGCTTCCATTTCATGGATTAATTCAGGTCCTATTATCACTCGATCTTCTAACCTGTCCCAACTTAACGATGTTCTGCAAGGTCGGCCGTATAAAGCTTCAAATGGAGGCATCCCAATCGAGCTGTGGTAACTGTTGTTGTATGCGAATTCGACTAAGGTTAAATACTTTTCCCAGTGTGATTGCTGTCCATTACATACATTCGCAACATGTCTTCAAGTACTTGATTTACTCTTTCAGTCTGCCCGTCAATCTCAGATGGTAAGCAGTGCTTAAATTTAGCTGAGTACCTAAGGTTGTTTGCATGCAAGTCCAGAATCTAGAAGTGAATCGTGAATCTCTATCGGATATAATCTTTTTAGGTACTCCATGAAATTTGATAATTTCATTTATGAATACTCGAGCGACGTCAACAACATCGTAAGTGTCTTTCACGGGAATGAAATGGGCGCTTTTTGTTAATTTATCCACCACTACCAAAATGGCATTGTGTCTTTGAGAAGTAAGAGGTAGTCCAATGATAAAATCCATAGAAATGGTCTCCCATTTAGACATAGGAATGTCGTGGGGTTGTAAGAGGCCCGCTGGGTGACAATGATCGGCCTTTACTTGCTGACATTCCAGACATTTTGCAACAAATTGAGTGATATCGCGCTTCATACCTGGCCAAAAGAAGAGCTTCTTGGTGTCTGCATACATTTTCCCTACTCTAGGATGAGCACAATAAACTGCTCTGTGGGCTTCCCCAAGAATGGTATCTCGAAGATCTTTATCATCAGGAATATACATCCTTCCATGAAATCGTAAGATTCCGTCGTTTTCTAGTTCATATCCCTCGAACTTCGATTCCTTGGCCCCTTTTCCCTCTAGACTTGCTCTCACTTTTAAATACCAGCTATCTTTTATAAGATGATCTAGTACTCGATGTCTTAAGTGGTGCTGATCCTCTTGAGTCAGGGCGTGAATTCCTAGAGAACGAGTTTCGTCCTCTCGTGTTGGTTCCTCTCGAATTACTCCCTCCACTAGCGGTCCTTCAAGATGCCCAGGGGCTGGTGTTTGATGATCCCGCGGCTATAGTGTTTACTGTCATGGGAACTCCCGCCCCAATATTTCTTGGGGCAAACCTGTTATCGTAAGGTGGCCTCGAGCTACCCCCTCTGAAGGAGTTCCGGGGAGTCTTTCCTGGAAATCCTGATTGGACAAGCCCTGTTGGCCCCATATCCTTTTTGACCCCTATGTGCTCTTCTGCATAACGACCACATTCGACTGCCTCGACTACTGATGATGGCTTCCACATGCTTACCAAGGCTCTGATGCGAAGATTTAACCCAAATATGAAGCGTTCAGCTTGACGTTCATCCGAGTCTAAGTAGTGAATGTACTTCACAAGCTCCATAAACCTTATCTCGTACTCTTCCACTGTTTTATTTCCCTGAATTAACGTATAAAAGGCTCTTGCTTGCTGTTGTTGAAAGTATGGAGGTAAATACTTTGCGCGAAACCTTTCCTCAAATAGTTCCCAAGGGGCATTATCTGATGTAAGGTGTAGCTGCTTTTCTAGATTTCCCCACCAAATCAAAGCACTTTCCTTTAGTTGGAACACGGCAATTTTTGCTTTTGCCGAAGACGAATATTCTCTTAACCTAAAGCATCTGTTCGTTCCTTCCAACCATGCTTCCGCGCGTTCACCTGCTCGGCCTCCTGAGAATTCTGGGAGTCTAATTTTCTGAAGCTCCCTAGAGATGTCTTCTTCTGACCTTTTGGGCTCAAAATTCTTTGGTTCTGCTGAACCAGTAGCCAAATGTGGAGATTCCTCTTTGGTTTTAGCCTTAGTGGATTCTTTTAATGTCTCCAATAAGGCTTCCAAGGAGTTCATTATCACAGTCAACTCTGGCGCTGGGGTGATTGATGTTGATAATGGTCTAGGTGGTGACGATGGGGATGATGATGGCGACGACGGTGGCATTAATGGTGGTGATTCTGCCCGATCACGTCGTCGTTGCTCATACGTCTTTACCATTGTAATGGTTCCTGAACACATAATAAAATTTTATCAAAATTATGATGTAGACAACCGAGTTTTAACACGTAAATTTCTTTTGCGACTTCACATTCAGAAACGGGTATAGTTTTGCTATTTTTACCCGCTAGGCAGATCTTACTGGTACCGAGGTCAAGGAGGGTGGTCTTGCGACCTCCTTGTCCTAATGCAGGGTATTCTATCCTAATATGAAAAATGCAGAAGTGTATGGTTATTAGCTCCTAAGGTAAGACATCTAAAGTTTATTTGCCTAATAACACTCATACAAAATAAATGTTAAATATCTCGTTTACAAAGTACGTCGGTAACATACTAGATCACCATGATACCTGCTTCTTGTTTTTTTTTTTGATAAGAGATGCTTTTGCACCCCCTTCTTGTACTCTATGAGTCTCATTGACCTAATTTTGAGGTTTTTGTTTTTATTTTTATTTTTTATTTTTTGGATATTAATATACTGATCTTTATCTTATTGTTGTACACCATGTACTAGGTTTGAAGAGAAATTTGCTTATAATCAACCAGATTATAAATTACTATATATATTATATATATATATATATATATATATATATATATTTGAAGTTTCATAGGAAGTACAACATAATGACCAAGCGAGGAAAGCTTGTGGCTAAAAGAGTGCATTTAGGTACATTCACAATTGCAGTGCTTGTTGACAACATTAGCAAATTTTGTTGTAAGGTCAATCTGTGAAACCAAGTTAGCAAGCATTAATAACAACGTGAGACATTTCATACCGAACTTTTATGCCGATCTATAGTGATCTATGACTTTTAAAAGAGATAAAATATATCTGCAAGATTGTCTCGTTGAGTCATTAAGAATTGCATTCATGTCTTCTGCAATGTATTTATTTTGAATTCTGCTTCTGATAAATGACATGACAACACTCAAAAGAAAAAAATTTATCAAAAGATCTGAAGCAATGTAAGAGTTGCATCATCTTCATCATGACAGATCAAGCATCAAAGGAGGTTATCCTCAGGCATTTCTAGTTACATCATAACTTCAGGTCACATGAGGTTTGACTTTTGCATGAAGTAGAGATAGCATCATGTTTGGATTTAGACTTATATCAGCGTCATACGTACAAACAATGTATTGGTATGTGTGTGACATCCTTGCAGTCCAGAGGTGGTTACCGTATTTTGGACTTCAAATTCCTTGTTGCTCAAATGAAGAAAGAGGCACAGTTCTCCTGATGTTTCTAGGAGAATTAGGACAATGGATCATTAGTTAGATCTCATCAAAGGAATCAGTGAGAAGAGTTGGACATGCAAAAATGCAAGTAACGATGATGATCAAATAGCAATCAAGAAAATATATAAGACTTTAGCCAAAGAAGAGTTACCGTTTTGCCAAACTAAACTTATCGATATGTGCATTGTTTTGTTTGGAATCCTTTATTTCTAATATGATTAATGTAAGTAAATGCAAGTAATCTTTTACCAGCAGCTTCATCTTCCATTCAACGAAAATTAGGCTCCATTATTCATCCTTCGTATTGAACTGTTCAACTTCTTAAAAATTGAGAACATTTCTAAATTGAAGTCACCTGTGTCATTAATCCTCCTTTTTATTGAACTGTGTTTCTTTTTCATATTTATTAGCGATGGTTTCTCCTCTTCATGAAATTGTTTATTTCCTATTATACTTACTAAAGTTATTTCCTCCCATTTATTAAATTGTTTACTTGTACATACTGTTAAAAATCAACTTGAATATATATATATATATATATTTTTTATTCTTTCTATGGAACTGTGTTTAATACGTATCTCTTGACTCCTGTTTCTTTGCTTTTGAAAATTCAGCTTATATTTATATTGTAAAAAAATAAATAAAAAAAATAAAAAAAAAATACATGTACATCGGGAATGACACATCCAGGAGTCAAAGAGCAGTTACAAAAGGCGTCCCTAGCAAGATAAAGAAAGAGAGAAAACATATCTGCTTTGGCTTAACTTGCCGAGCATCCATATCTTTCCTTAAAATGGCATTCCTAAGTGAAATCTAGCTAACCAAATCCGGTATAAATGCAGTTACTCCCAAGTTGAAGGGTAGAGATATACTCCATCCCATATATTTTCTAAAAATTCATCTTCTGGATATACAAATAAGAATGATATCTCATAAATTGCTACATATATACTCTTTCATAAGCTTTCATCGATGTTTGTAGACTTGAAGTACCAAATTTTGGCATCAGGTTGTGGACAAATTTGAGTAGGTATTAATAAAGAAAACAGGAGAGTTGAGATGCACCTCACTTGCCGATACTACTTACTGATCTTGAAATTTTTATGATGGTTACCTATTGTGTTTCTCCCAGTACTCAACGACATTGAGACCGCTGAAATCAAAGGTGCTGCCAGAATATTTCAACAATTCAAAGCCTGCATCGGTTTCCGAAAGGAGAGCTTCGCTTTGTTCTGGGCTCAAATGTAACGAACATAATTGGTCCTTAAGGGCTTCTTTGCCTAATTGCGTGCCAGCAAAGGCAGCCACAGCCTTGCACAGCTTGGGCCATTCCAATAATCTCAAACTGTCGGTAAAATTGGCCGAATACGAGCCAGAGTTGTCCGCAACTTCAAGATTGATATATTTAGGCCTTCCATTTAACTTATTGCATACAAAAACGAGTCGATGGTACTTGCAGGGATTTCACTTTCGAAATCTCCACTGTAAATTTGATTTGTAAAAACATTGGCGGAGTGAGGACGTAGTAATTGGGTGCTTTGCTGTGTCAGAGAACTTGGAATGAAAAATCGAGCATGTCGGTGTGTGAGTAGACGCAATTGAGTGCATTGTGCGATGTGGAAGAGAGAGAACCCAATTAAATATGGATCCTTCACGGTTGGGGAGAAGATGGGAGAGATTCGACGTATATTCGAAGGAGAAGCCCTGGAACTCTGGAGGGTTCAATACACGCTGAGCTGCATACGAAATGCAGCGCGTATGTTTCTGACGCTGGACAAGAAAAACCCTTGACGTATTTTCGGAGGAGAAATGGAGAAATCCGCGCCCCTAACTCAAGCACAAAATTTGTTCCACGGAGAAAATTTTGTGGAGTGCCCTGACTAGAAGGATGATCAGGTGTGTGACAAAAGTCGTGTTATAGGAGTGTTCGAAGATGCATATATCTCCCAAATCAACAGGAAAAACCTAGAACAAAGAGCGCGAGGGTTCTGTTGCTAAAGTTTTCACGTAACAGACTCAGCCACACAAAAAAAAATTTACATGAGCGTAGGCCTATACAGTCGAAGGGTTTGAACATCAAGCTTTGATACCATGTGTAAAAACCAGGAAACTGAAATACAAGAACCTTAAAATTTTTTGAATACCTACTTGAACTGCTGAGCGCTGATCTGCTGTCTGCTCCTGTTCTCTTGCTGTCTCCTCCTGTGAAGCTGATTCGATTACTGGGAAACCAATTCCTCCCAGCCAATCCAGCAAGCTTCTGTGAAGCTTACTGCCCCGTGCCCAAAACCTCAGGTCAATGCAAGCTCTTCATTCCTCGGATCTCTCTCTGCCCTCTGTCCTCCTCTGTGTTTTTTTTTTTCCATCCTTCTGTTCCTTCCAGCAGTTTATAACTACGGGTATGGCGGTGGCCGCCCTCCCGCCTGCAACCACCGCCTCCCTTCATGCTGCCACACTTCTGTCCACGTCTCTCAGACCAGAAGCTCCTTCCTCAGTTCATCACGAATCGCTTTATTACATGGTTTTGCCTTTATAACATATTACGTTTAGTTTAATTGATTTAGGTATTTAAATTTTAGATTTATAAAGTTTGGTTTGTATTTTTGACATAAGGTTTGATTTATAAAATATAAAGTTTATTAATATTTTTAAATATAAAGTTTATTAATATTATTTTTAAATATAAAATTTATTAATATTATAACAAATATAAAGTTCACAACTTTATATTAGTTAATTATTTTTATTATTTCTTAACTTTTATAGTTGGGTTGTTACATGAAGTCCAAAGCTTGATGTGAGCTTTAGTTTTGGACATACACAACGGTGTTGGCAGATTCTCCCCATAAGAACTTTGGAAGACCTTGATCATGAAGCATAGCCCGAGTGTCTTCAATGATAGTACGATTCTTCCTTTCGACAACACCATTTCGTTCAGGAGTATATGTGGTGGTAGTCTCCCTGTTAATGCTTGCTTCTATACTATAGTTTTTGAATTTATTAGACTCATATTCAGTCCCATTATCGGTCCTGTATTTTGATCTTCTTCCCTGTTTGATTCTCGACCAAGGCTTTAAAAGAACAAAACCATTTGAATACTTCATTCTTCTTCTTTAAGAAGTAGATCGATGTCTTGCGAGAGAAGTCATCAACAAAAATAGCATAAGACAAATATCCACCCAAAGATGTCATGGGAAACATACATGATATATCAGAATGGACCAATTGAAGAATATCAATGGTTTTAGTCCCTGACAAACACCTTCATGATTTAAGTTGAATTCGGGCATCCCTGTGACCGTCTTCCTTACGTCGGGTAAGGCTTTGAATTGAAGGTGAGCAAACCTTCCATGCCATAATTCAGGTTGAAGAGAGGTGTCACAAATCATTGATCCCAATGGACTTCCTCCAACCTAATAGAGACCTTCAACCCTGAATCTAATAGTGAATGCATTTCTTGGGTTCCTTTGCCAAAGACGAACCTTCCCATCAATGAATGTCACCTTGAAACATTTATCTTCCATCGCAAAAATAGAAACCAAGTTCTTTTTCAGGTCAAGTACATATAGCACTTCTTGTAGGTGAAGGGTTTGACCTTGATTTAAGTGAAGAGTAACGATCCCAATTCGTTTCACGGGATAGGTGGCATTATCCCCAAGTATATTCTCCATGTGCGTCTTCTTTTCAACCAAGTTTGAGAGAGCTTCTTTGTACCCAATGAAGTGCCTTGAGACACCACTATCAATCAAACAATGGTCCCATGTATCTGGTGGAGAGGCGATGGAGAGGGCCAAAATAAGAATAAATTCTTTCTGCTTTGCAATATTAACTTCATCATACCTAAAGTTTCTCGACTTCTTGGAAGGATGACTGCCTCCATTTTGAGTCGCAGGAGCACTCCTCTTTCCTTTGTTATTGAACCTGTTGTTCCTTTGATGGCCATTGCCTTTGAAGCTGTTGATATTATTGTCATCATCTCTTGGAGTATCCTTCTTGTGAGGATATTCTCTAGCGAAGTGGCCAAACCTGTTACAATTGAAGCACCTTCCTTTCCTTCCTTCTTTGAATCCTGGCTTGAACCCTTGTCCTTGATTCCTTGGACCAGCATTGTTCCTTCTCTTAGAATGAGCGAAGAAGGCAGTAGGATTGTTTCCATTTGAGGGCTTGTCTCTTTCCATCATCCTTATTTCTTGTTGAGTGCTTTTGGCCAATAGTTCAAATCCCGGAATCCTGTCATTGTTGAGGATGGTAGTCTTAAACACATCCCAATCTCTTGTAAGGCCACCAAGAGCAATAAGAGTAAGCTCGCTATCACCAATGACTTCTTCAATAGATAGGAGATCATTCTTGATCTCGGTAATCCTCATGAAGTAGGATTGGATGGATTCTCCTCTATCCATCTTGATGTCTTTCAACTTGTTCTTGAGAAAGAGAACTTGATTTGCATTATTTACTTTGAACATCCCAACCAACTTGTCATACATCTCCTTAGATGTTTCCAAAACAGAAATATCGACAACTAAAGGCTTATGAATGGAATAAACAATAATCTTCTTAGCTTTTACCTCACCTTTCTTCTGCTTGGTTTGTGCAATGCATTTGAAGGAGGCTCTGCTATTCTTCCTTTGACATAGTCCATGGCATCATTCTCTTCCAAAGTCATCTTCCATACATGATAGTCGGATTTGTCCTTGAGCTTGTCCTCGAATTTGAAGAAAGATATAGTCGTCATTAGGATTAGATCCAAGTCCTTGTCCAACAACTTCCCTTAGTGATTGCTTTGCTTCACTCTTGCTTGGGCTTTGTCTTCACTTGAGCTCTGGTACCATGTTAATTTTAGACAACAATGGTATGTTCTATAGTTAAACACAATTTACTTCAATGTTCCTTTAGCAGCCCAATGACAATTTCCAATTATATCCAGTAGCAATCACATTAACTTATAAATATTTACAGTAAATGCTGATAGAACATAAAATCATGTGTAGAAGAGAAGCCAAGACAAGAGGACATAAGATGTGGCGGATGCTAGGGACAAACCCCAATGTGGGGAACCCTTTGTCCAAATCTTCTTATTATTCTTCAATAGTTCAGCAAAGAGAGAGATTACAAATATCATAAATACAAGCCCAAAACAGATCTACCAGATCAACAGTTAATGCAACCCTAACCAGAAAGTCAGCGGTGGTCAAAGCTGTCTTGAAATGTCCTCGAAGTAGCTCGGTCAAAAACAGTCCAATTCGGCCTTCCAGGAGAGTCAAAGTCAATCCAAAACAATTCAGTCAAACACTATCAAAGGAGAGAGAAAAACTGTTGTAATTTTTTGGCATTCTAGTCCAGAAATCGAGGTCAACGCTGGTCAAATTCCCCTTGGTCAATGCTGGTCAACGCTTTGAAACTTCGGCCTGTTTTGATTTAGAAAAACTCAGCATCCTGCCACATGTGCAAAGAAGAGAAGCTGCCTCCAAGAAGTATGAACCAAACAAGAGAAGAGAGAGATGATGTGATGTGTGATGAGTGAGTGTCCAAATGAGGGAAGGGTCACTCCTATTTATATAATTCGTTGAGGGTGAGGAGACGCATCTATTGGGCTTCATGAGCCTACATTTAACTGAGGTCGACCTTGACAATTTTCCATAAGAAGAATAAATTCATAAATCCATTTCTGCTTGTCAGAATGAGATGATCTTTAAATCAAAATTGTACCTCTCCGAAAGAGGAATCCAATGCAATACTCATCTCCATCATATGAGTTGTCCTAAGGTGTAAATTGCCCCTAGTTGCCAATTTTGACAAAAATAGATGGAGAAGGGAAATATCATTGGGCCAAATTGCAATTAAGTGTTGAAATTTCTAAGTCTAACCCGTTAGAAATTCTTCTTGTACTATCTGGTTTATTTCACCTACTTGTTTAATTACTTAACAAGTTATTTAACCATATAAATACTGAAAATAAACACAAGTACAGTCTCAACCATCTATAGATCAACAACTGAAAGAAATAGACAAACACACAAGGGACACTGTTATTTTTGGACAATCATCCCCGGAAAAACCCAACTTGGGAAAACTGGTGCAACAGTTTTGAGGGTTTTATTATTAAGTAGCTTTCTAAGTACAATTGGGTGCCAAACTGGCTCACCTGACAATGAAATCAATCTAGCGGTAATACTCCTTTCAGAAGTAGATATTTGGCAAGTCTACTCCACGAAAATCTCTCGAACGCCTCTTTGAGGCTCCGCGTCAACCCTCCTGCCCTCTGCATCAGCTTAGAACCCTCTGCCTTAGCCCTCTAATGCTCTGCACAGGCTCTTTGGCTCTCTGCATCACTTACGTAGGCCCTAGTAGCCTCTGCGCAATCTCTCTGGCCCTCTGCGTGGCTTCTGTTGGCTCTGCATAGCCTTCTCTGCCTCTGCGCTTGTCCTTTGGCACTATCTCTACCTCTCTTCCTTGCACTCTCTACCCCTCGCTGCAACCCTGGTCACTGGTTCGATTTCTCTCACCAAACCCCGCTCCAGAAAATCGAACTGATTGATCAACTTGGTGTATCTCCAACTGACCCTCAAGCCTCCTCTTATACTTTTTCTGTTGAGTCTTCAATGACTGAGATTAAATCTCTAATCAACGGCTAAGATTAGATTTGGCTTGATCCATGTCATTTAGAACATTCCCACCTAGTTTTATATTAATACCCATTATATTTTTATTTCTCTAAGTTTAGACTTAGGAACCCATTAAAAATATTAATTTTTTTAATATCTCTGTAATCGGGTGGAATTTCCCTAAACCCATTCTCGGTCTTGGAGATCTCATGTGCTTTAGCCTCTCCACCAATTTTAATGGCTAGAGCACATCCGATGCTACCCAAATCAACACTCCCTCTTAACGAGGAATGTGCTCTAGTAATGCTCCACCACTTAACATCACCCTGATCATCTAGCACCAGTACCTGTGTTGATGCTTGGCCTGCTACCCAACATCCTCTACACTATTGCCTCCTGTACTGCTGCCCATGGCTCTGCCACTGCCACTGCCACTACTATATCTGTATTGCATCTCCCTCTACAGCTGTGCTGCTACTGGTCCTTCCTCCCAACACTACATCTGCACTGCATCTCTCTCTCATCATGTTGCATCATGCTGCCCATAGGACTACCACTGCTACTGCTGCACTGCAACTTAGTTACTGAGAAGTAAGTAACTGATCTACCGAACTATTGACATCCTTGTCGGGCTAGAAGCCCCCCTAATGTTGAAGCTCCCTCTGTTGCTATCCTGTGCTCCCTTTGTTGCCTCTGTGCCATTGCAACAACTTTGTGCCTCTCGCACTGCTGCAAACACCCATGTGCCTTTCTGCACTGCTGCAACCTCCTTTGTGCCTCTCGCACTATTGCAACCCTCACTGTGCTGCTACAAATCCCTGCACTCTAGCATTGTTCTACCGCCCCATCCACATCTTGCTTCTATCGACATCCATCATCTTGCTATTGTCTTTCTTGGGCTCCCGTAGTCGGATATGATCCAAGAGTTTGGGTGCCTCAAGGATCCTACCCCACATCTCCTGTAGTCCTCCTGACTACAACTCGTTGTCTCCCCATCTCTTCTCTAGAGGTGCATGAGTATTCATGGCACAGTCATCATCCGTCTCGGCTTCTTTCTTCGCCTTAGCCGGAGATGCCTTGGAGTCAGAAGCCTCTCCCTTATTCTTCTTCCTGGGACACTGGGTTGCATAATGACCCAACTCCCCACAATGGAAGCACTTCACTTTGGAGATGTCCTTCTTCCTCTTCCCCTGCTGTCACGCAGATGCCAAAGCTGCATCCACTTCCTCCTCTTTCTTGATTCGACCTCCTTTGCTGCTACTTGCCGCCTTGGTCAATCGTCTGATCTCTTCTTGGTGAAGAGCTACCCACATCTCTTCCCATTCTGGAAGATCAACTTTGCCCAAAATGCTTTGGACAAATGTCTCCCAATCCTCGGAGACTACATTCAGGGCTGTCCTCACCATGAATTCCTGATCCAGTGTGGCCCCTGTGGAAGTAAGTTGGTCCCGAATCTCTTGCAACTTGTTGAGGTATAGATCTATCTGCTCCCCCTTTTGCATCTGATACGACCACAACTGGTTCTCTAGTAGCATCTTCCTCTGCACGGAAGTGCCTTGATACAGTGTCGTCAAGGTATCCCACATCTCCTTTGCCATATTCTTCTCGGCAATATGCTAAACTACATGATCCTTGACCCCATCAAAGATTATGCACTTCACCTTAGCCATTGCATCCTCATACCTTTTGTTATTAGTTGGGTCGATTGGGATAGCAATGGCTCTGTCAGGCCAGGCAGTAACTCCATAAAACAAAAACTGCTTCGTGTATTATTCCATTAGGTAGGTCTTTGTTATATACAATAGGGAGTGACTGTTCAGTTCATCTCCCGATGACTGTTCACATTCCTAATTAATTATTACATAAAGTTCACCCAATCATGAAGATAGGTGGTCAACCATCCCCCCCTTATATCTAAAGGGATGTTGTGAGTCCAAGCATCATTCTGAATCGTTCAAGGCTTTTCCCTTCCAAGCGCTTTGGTGAAGATGTCTCACATGTTGCTCATTTGTGGAACATGACGGAGATGGATGTTTTGGCCTCCAACATGATGTCGAATCAATGATATTTAGTTTTGATGTTGCTTTTGTTCGATCATGGGAACTTTGGTTTCTTGGCAACTATTATTGCAGAGGTATGGTCAATCATGAGTGGAGTTGATGTACTTGTTTTTACCTGCAAATCTTCAAGAATTTTCCTGAGCCACACAATTTCTTTTGTTGCTTTAGCTGCTGCCACGTATTCTGCTTCTGTTGTGGAATCTGCTGGAACTGATTGTTTGCGTGACCTCCAGGGGACAGCTCCTGATCCAAGACTCATATCATATCCTGAAGTAGATACCCCAGTTTCTTTGTCTCCATCGAACTCTGAATCAGAGTATCCGATCAAACTGAAGTCATCCACCTGTGTGTACTTGATTCCAAAGTCGAGTTCCCTTCAAGTACTTTAGAACTCTTTTTGGAGCAGACCAATGTCCCTCACAAGGCTTTTGCATAAACCTGGAGAGGATTCCAATAGTAAATGAAATGTTTGGTCTGGTAGTATTAAGGTAGTTGAGACTTCCTACAAGCTGTCTATACTTTGTTGCATCCTCAAATTCCTTTCCTTCAATAGATGTGAGCTTTAAGTTTTGTTCCATTGGAGTAGAAAGAGGATTGCACTCTGTCATGCCAAATCTGTTTAACAAATCTCCAATGTATTTCTTTTGAGAAAGAAATATGGATTTTGGATGTTGGGTTACTTCAATGCCAAGATAGTAATGAACATAGCCCAAATCAGTCATTTCAAAACTTTTTCCTAATTCTTTCTTTATGGATGCAATATAGCTTTCATTGTTTCCTGTCATTAAAAGATCATCTACATATACCACAAGATATACA
>APFE031541173.1:0-18575 GCA_000404065.3 Pinus taeda | reverse complement strand
ATTAAACTGTTTGGATAGATTTACAATCTCTATATTCTAAAACAGGAAATTTAAACCTAGGGAGACCAAGATTAAACTGTTCGGACCTCCCTTTAACTGAAAAATAGCGATACCGGGATAACTTTTCAAAATTTGAAGGCAATTGGATGAACTTGAAGTAGCCTTCTTCACTTGGAGACTACTAAACAAATATGGAGCATTGCAGCAAGCAAAGTATGACATATTTGGCCTGTAAAATGCCAATCATGAAAAATGAATAACCTGCTGCAGTAGGAAGCTAACACTGTTTGCTCCTGTTCTCTTGCTGTCTTCTCTTGTTGAAGCTGATTTGATTACTGGGAAACCAATTCCTCCCAGCCAATCCAGCAAGCTTCTCACCGAAGTTCACTGCCCCCGTGCCAAGAACCTCAGATCAATACAAGCTCTTCATTCTTCGGGTCTCTCTCTGCGCTCTGTCCTCCTCTGTGTTTTTCCTCCATTTATCCCCCTGCAAGCTTCTTTCCGGCAGTTTATAACTACGGGGTTGGCGGTGGCCACCCTCCCGCCTGCAACCACCGCCTCCCCTCATGCTGCCACGCTTCTGTCCATGTCCGTGAGACTATAAGCTCATCCTTGAGTTCATTACGAATCATCCCTTTATTACATGGTTTTGCCTTTAAATCATATTATGTTTAGTTTAATTGATTTTGGTATTTAAATTTTAGATTTATAAAGTTTGGTTTGTATTTTTGATATAAGGTTTGATTTATATCTAAATATAAAGTTTATTAATATTATTTTAAATATAAAGTTTATTAATATTATTTTAAATATAAAGTTTATAACTTAATATTAGTTAATTATTTTTATTATTTCTTAACTTTTATAGATGGGTTGTTACATTGAGAACATGGAAGATGGTTCCTTGTTCATTTTGGATTTATCATTGAGGGGGTGAATGTTAGCCTCACTCTCTTAAAAATCAATAATAATCCAATTAATAAATTAAATCATGAGAATTCCTCAAACTAAGGAGTCTAGTTTTGGAAGAGAGATTCTCTCCAACTAGCTCTCCTAAATTAGTGTGTAAGTTGAGAAAATATCTCAACCAAGTGAGTCTAAGATAAACGAACTATTTTAAGACCACTTTCTCATGTATTTAAATGTATTATTAAATTATTTGAATAAGAGTGAATTACATGAGCATGAGAGACCACATGATGGCTCTCTTCCTTTTTCGCCAATTTAATGTTTCTGTGTTAATTTGTTGTGCATATGGATATATTGTTGTGTGATTCTTCTTCAATAGTTGGGAAAATTTAACAAGAGAACATTCCTTAGCACCCTAATCTTGATGAGAGTAGCTCATGTGTAATCACCCAAATCAATCTTAAGTGAGGGCCTCAATAGCACTGTCATAAGAGATGTCATCTTCCAAAATAACATGGTAATCAACCTTTGTCATACAATGTTTATCCCTTCCTCAAAATAGAACAAAGTTCAAACTAATGCAGAAACTAACCCATAACAGTTTGAATTAAAGAAACACTCTTTAACTTAGAATCATTTATGCAAAATGATGAAGTTATCCCTAGTGGAAGCATGCATTGATTTAAGGTCCAAGTTATATTCATAATTGCTAAAACTAACTCTCAGAGAAGCATCTGGAATGAAATAAATTAGAGCAAGCTGCTATTGCTATAATAAAATCAAGGTGAACACAACTATGGTGAAGTGCCTCTCTGGAGTTTGAAAACATGCTTACTTTATAAGCTAGACAACACCACTTTCCAATCTAAATTTAGGATGAAGACATGGTCTAAGGTTTAAATTTCTTGTACTTAAAGAAAGTGTCCTTCACCAAGTCATGAAGATAAGGTTGTTTGTTCTTGTAGGTACCTTCATATAAAGCATCCATACGACATCTCCATCAAGGAAACTATACCCTACTAATATGAAATGGCCCAACAATCACTCAACACACCAATATTTGTCTTTCATCAAAGCATCTTTAGTTATTGGATCCAAACAAAACTTGCTTGCTGAGTAAGAAACCACAAAACAAAATCAGTCTTATACATATCACTACTGGGATATTAAAGCATGACCATATTCATTTCCTACAAATATTATACAAAACCAGCATGCTAGGTGAAATTATAATTGGTAAAACGGTTGTAATATTTCATAAAAAATCCTCAAAAACAGAGCTGACACATCGCCAAAATGCAAGGTACTTGTGCCAAAGATTGTTGTTCTTTGTTAACGACAATGTCAAATGATGCGGTACTAATTGTGGCATCTGCAAACAAGTCCTCTTCAATATTGATGGAAAAATACATTTTGTTTGATGTGCAAGCAACCCTCCACATGCCTTGCTTACAAAATAGAACACCTCCTAATGTCTTTCTTGCTAACCAAGAAACCTCCCGCAAGTAGATACTTCATCTTAAAAAATCAATAAAATCACCTTCATGTGGTGCGTCTCATTTATACATGTGCATCCAGGTGTTAGCTTAGGAGGTAAGCTACATCTCTCTATGAATCCCAATGTTATTTTTCCTAAAACTAAGTCTGACATAATTGAAAACTACATCAAGTACAAGTTGATTTGTATCTCTAAGAATAAGTGGCTACAATTCTCTTGTGATAAGACCTTTCTCCAAGTTAATATGATCCTTCGAATTCTCTGAAAAAGGTTAACACAAGCTGCTATCATGATTCATCATTGCAAGTAGATGGATTAACATGGCTAGCATATAAACAACCACAAATCTCCTCAAGACAACAAAAACACCGACCAATTTATTTCACATAAAATAACTTGCACATTAATACTGCCCATACAAACACACACATAAATGAAGGCCCACACTATACTTGAGCACCTACTAAAGTGAAATTTTCTAAAAGATTAACATTTTCTTTAATGTTTGTTAAAAAATGTACCTTTTAAACCAAAATTCTGTTAATTTCCCACGGAGTGTAGTCTAGCACCAGGGTGGTCAGGCTTGTATTGACAAAAAGCACATGTTTCGGTTGCCAGTATGTAACAGAGACTAGATATACACAAAAAAATAGGCTTGTGCAATGTAGCCAACCGGGAAATCAAGCTCTAGCTCTACAAGAAATTGGTCCATTTGGTGGCTTTGAGTTAAAGCCATGTTAATTTCGAGTAAGGTCTTTGCTGGACTGCTAGAATAGCTTGAAAATGGGCCTTATGAACAGCTGCCAGTTCTCTATTTATTAATTCAACACTGCATGTTGTAACCTCTAGCCATGCCTTCCTTCGGCCGAGAATCCAGTAATGAAATAATAAATCTATCCAATAACTCTCATTGGGGTACAATTCGGTGCGTGGGGCTTCACTTGCCATATCAAGGCTTATCTTCCCCGTACTTCATCTATGGGCTTTCACTGATACCATCCCACTTAATTAACAAACTTAATGAAGTCTAAAGGTCCATAGTTTGGAAGGAAAGGGATATTGAAAGCTGAACTAGTCGCCAACTATGGTCCATTAAAATAAAAACTTTCTTAGAACTTTATAACATTGGGATTACGAGGGGGGTAACCAGAATAAAAGCCACCCCTTGGTTCCACTAAACATGCCTTTACCCATTAGAATACATAGACTTGCTAGCCTTATACCCCTTTAGGAATGGGAGGGATTGAATGGAATAAAAGGGTGTGGAGGAGTTAGGGTAATGATGATGGGGGTGTTATCTACAACAGCCCTGACACTGGTACTACTAAGGTAGCTTGCCTTCTTAAAGTTCAATAAGTTTAGTTTGTCCACCCATCCTTGGTCTATTTGTTGGCTTTCGTCATCCTTCGGACCACCCCTATAAAAAAATGTTGGTTGGCCATCAATCTACTATGTTGTAAAATAATGCTACATGAAAAAAGACTCGTGTTTTAAATATATTGCAGGCAGGGAAAATTTCAAGGAACCCCCCAAATTTATATGTATAACAAATGGGTGAATCTCCATGGTATATATTAAAATGTATATGCTATTTTTTCCATTGATATAATATACATATATAATGTTTTGGTGAATTTTTCACTAGGTTATATGGTATTGCAAATTCTTGGCCAATCTTCTAAAGAAATAGAAAACATTATAAAATATTGGTGATTCCTTGATAATGTAAAAAAATATATATAATAATAAGAAAATTATTTAGTTAAACTATAATATACTAATTTTCCATGTTTTGGAAAAGAAAAATCGCGAGTAGTGTTACTCTAGATTCTTATTATACAATATTGCAAGTTTTTTTGCATGCTTTTATCATGTTTTACCATAAAGGTATTATCACATCCCAAGGGGAAACTAGTTGGAAAGAAACCCCCAACGACATGTGATGTTGAAATAAAGAAATTATTTTGCTCAAACTTGGTCATGATAAATCTAGATAACTCAATCATATTTAATGTAATTCATATTTTGTAGGCTTCACATGAAAATAAGCTCTATGAATATCTATATCAAAATCATGAATATTTACATAAAATTCTTTTGTTTTCTCATGCATCGCTTTTCTAAAAGGTAGATACTTCTCCAATTCCTTGAGTTCAAATAAACCAACAACTTTAAAATATGGTGCTTCCTCGTCATATGTAGGTTTTTCACCTCATTTTTTGATCATAACTATTGTTGAGCCTCCATTTTGTCCAGATTTTCATGATTTTACTGAACAATTTTATTCCTGTACTAAGTGTCTATAATCATCATTATTATTTTTACACATTATTAGGTTATTATTTATAGGCATTTAGAGCTGACAGTTGTTGATCTATGAACTCTTCTTGTTTTGTTGATTTGAAGAGTATTTAATGTGAAAATGTCATTAATGTTAGGCTCTTTTGTGGCAGGTTCTAATAGTTCCTATACTGGAATCTTGTACCAGCAGTTCATGCATCAACATTCCTGCACCATCTATTCCTGCACCAACATTCGAGCACCAACTGTGCCTGCACCAACATTCAAGCACCAACTGTGCCTGCACCAACATCCCTGCACTAATTTGGGGCTTTCATACATTGACACATCTTTAGGGAAATATGAAAGAGGTTTTTGTTCAAAATGGTGTTTGAACACTTCCACATAAGCTAAGATACACACAGGTCATATGGATTTATACTTAGGAAAAATTAATGCCTCAGCCCCGAATTCACAACAATTTCTAGACTGCCAACTTCTGCCTAGATTTCTATGTAGTTAAAGGTGAATACAGAAATTTTGGAACATGGGTTTTTGTCCTAGTACAACAAATTGACTAAACCCCAAACATATTTTTGATATTCGCAATGGTAGAAAATTTACATAAGGGTCTTTGAGGAAGTTTTATAAAAAGAGACTTTTTTCTAGGAGTTTAGGATCTCAGATTTCAAATAGTCAATTTCGGGCAAAATTTCTGAGGCAAGCTAAACCAGAAAATTCTGAGAGAGATTATTGTTGGAAAAATAACAAACTAGTTTCCTCCAAATAGTTTTCCAAAATTCATAATGGTTAAGGAGATTCATAGAGTTCTTTGGAGGCTATGTGTTAAAAATATCAATTTTTCCAAAATTCTAGAAAATGCTCAGATTTGGAAAATTCGTTTTAAAACTTCATTATTTCAATAGAGCATATGGCATGGTCTACTCAGCATTGACATCATGAACCAATGCTTTGACACATCTAACATGAAGATGTTATCTCCTCATCCTCCAATGGGAAGCTTTTGATGACATGTACATTGCATTGGAGTTATCTCCATCAATTATCTGTTCAAATCAGGGTTAGCATATATACATTCAGCAGATATGTCCTGCATCAATTGGAACCTAGTCAAAAACAAATTTCCTTATTCTAGTTTTAAATCAGTTTGTAATTCTAAACTTGTATGCATGAGTAATCGTGGAGCCAGGTAAGTGGGCAGCACTGCTGTTAGAAGTATGAGAGCTGCACACAAAAAGAAGGGTTGGATGGCATTGTATCTTTTGTAAATCGTATCATTTGCAGAACAAGTGATCAATTCCATTGTGCAGGAAAGGGAGGAGCTGCATGCCTAGTGGGATGATCCCTGGAGTGGACCACTGGAGCCCAACACTGCTTGTGATTCATTATGTAACAGGACTTCAGAATTAATACACTTCGGCATTCGATTTTTTAGTATTTTCTAAATCTGCTTGCACTGTGATTTAATTGCTGCAAGGACAACGAGCTAGGTGGTTGGGCCCACCAGCCAGTCCATTTCCCCAAACCTCTTAATTCCCTTTGTTGCATTTTGCTTTGCCTAGTGCTTAGAAGTATTTGATTTTCATTTACATAAGCTTTTCTTTTCATGATTGATTTCATTTCTGCAAGATCAGTCCAAGTGCACTGCCAGTCCAAGCACGCTGCCTGCATTAATGCATTTCTGGTTTTGCAAATTCATTTCATAGCTCTTCTTTTAGTAATTTAATTTTCAATTTCATTCCACATGTGTTATTTTATTTCTCTGGTTATCTAAGTTTAATATCAATGCTTTTGGATGTATTTTCATAAAGGTTGAACTAAAGTAAATGGTGAATGTTTCAACTACATCTCTTATTTATTATTATAAAGATTTTCCCTAATCCCATTGTTGCATAACAAAGTTTATTTCCAGGATGCAATGGTGAAATAATTCCTGAGAAAGAATTCTAGTTAACTTAACTTAACATGTATTCATGATTTCCTTTGAATTATATGAGGTTGATTCCTGCACTTTTGCAGAAAAAACATTTATTCCTACACTCTTACAAGCAAATGCCAGGATCAACATAAGGAAAGATTGTGAATCTCGTTGACAAAACGCTCACAAAATTCTTCATTATAATTAAATGTTGCATATATTATACATAATATTTTGAGGAAGTACTTAATAAGATCACGATAAACAACATGAGTTATATATTGGTTCTTATTGCATATTTCTCTTACAACTAAAGTATTGAATTGTCTTTAAGAGAAGTAGTGCATTATTATCTTGATTCTTTTTAAAGCATTCAATTATTTCGGTAGATTAGTTGGAATGAAGTTGTCGTGTGATTTCATGCTTTTCATCCTTGCAACATAACAATAATTTTTAAGAGGTTTTGCATTCTTATTTCTTGAATCACATTGCTTTGAACGGGGCCTACATTTCTTTGTCCCTAGAGAACCAAGGAAGACTTACTGCAGGAGTCAACTCAACCTAGAAGAGGAGCTAGAAGTAGATTCCTGGAGTGTGTCTACTTTTCTTTAAAGAGTCTTGTTCCTTTTTCCTGAATGATGCTTCTTTTGCATTTCTTGCAAGAGCTTGGTTTTTATTTGACAGATCCCTAAGGTCATATTCTAGCATATATTACGCTACGCCTCTAAGTTTACTTACCCGGATTGACAAATTAAACGTTGGTGTAAATTTTGCATTTATACTGCCCGAAAACTATTGTAGTAGTTGTTGTACTTTATTCTACAGTTGGAAACTCTAATAATGTTGGATTGGTAAAAAATTATTTGAAATCACACAACATGAAAAATGAAAATGAACGGAAAGTAAATATGTATTGAAAATTAATTTCCTACACGATGAAAAAATAAAGAAGGTAATAAAACAAACTCGTTAAAAGACTACAATTGGTGAGTTAAAAAATATAAACAATAGTCTCTGCATGTTCATTACTTGGAAACATATGTCACAAAACAATAATCATCAAGGGATTTTTCACTTCAAGAATGGTAGTGGACTAAACAGTCTATCATTCTCATCTAATAACATGTGATTATTTTTTTATATTGGTATCAAAGTATAATTGCATTAGATGAATGCCAATCTCATGATAATATGACTCCTATGATGAACACATAAGATCCTAGTGCATAGAGCATTTTTCTCTTCAGTTAAATAAGCCGATCTCATTTTCCTTTCTTAACAAGTAATAAGTATTTTCAAAGAAAATATAATAAAATAAACATGGTAGATTATAAAAGGCGAAGATTCTTTTGTGACACCACAAAGTGAAAGTAAAAAATAACTTTCCTTAAATAATCAAATATATAAAGAAAATAATTTATATTTTATGGCTCAAATTGCTTGTAATGTCTACATTATTATTTATATGTTTTAAAGATCTTTTCCATTCCTTGGAACCCATTTTATTCTTTCATGGTTAACTCCTTTCCATTAGATTTATATTCTCTTTTCATTACTAAACTCACTTCATATTTTATTTCTTTATTTTTCCTTGATGATGGGTGGAGTGTCCACTCAAATATTGGAGATTTCAAATATTAACACACAATTTATTCCAAGAAAAAATATCAACAATGGTTGAAAATGTTGACGATGAAGTGGCCTATGATAGAAAACCTTGTGAAAAGGATAAAGATGATAAGATTTTTGTCAATAGGTTGATTAAGGGATGATGTGAGTTCCCACGAGGCATCAACTGATCAAGTAACATGAGGAATGTTGAAGGAAACTATCCAAGTATGAAAATTAATCATGCCAACATATATGGCTTGAAATGATTAGAGTAAGGATTCCTTTATGCATACTTTATATATTCATTTATTTGTTTATGATGGAATGCATGTATGATAATGATACCTAGGTGGGATATAATGAAGGAAGAAGCTTTTTGTATGGAAATATTGTTATAATCCTTTTGATTCAACCATGAATTAGTATCTCATGATTGAGTTACATGAAAATGAGTGAATGGGTAACATAATCATGTTATGAATTTGTATAACACATGAAAGTGAATGCCAATAGAGCTAATGTGTGAGACCATATTGTTGATGGATATGGAAGGATATAATACTGCATAAGTGTCCAATTGTCTCCCTATTAATATTTGTGTTGTAGACTTTAATCTTCTTGCAAATAGTGAGGAGCAGCTATAGAGGAGAGGGTTCCTAAGGTAATATAGAGTAGAGAAGAGATTTTCCTTGGAGTATTTCTAAGATATAGATGGGAGGTGACTAGATGATGTGTTGAGGTGTTGGCTAGACCTTCCAATTGATGATGGTGGAATACATGGTATAGAAATGTAGTATTTTGATATCAAGCGACAAAGATAGATTGAATAGATGTGATCATGAGTATTGGCACATTGGTTTATTGGAATAGATATTTAGTTTCATATTGTAATTGTAGGTATGTTAAATAACCCATGTACATTGAATCATAGTTCCACTTCATTGAGTATGGTTAACAACTAAAATGAATGAATTATTAGTTTGTTAATGTTATTCTAGAACTCCTCATGGATGGTAGTAAATATTGAAAGAAAGGATTCTATGCATAGATACTCACTTTTATTTGGTTGATTGAAAAGTTTAGGTTGTAGGTAGACTGGTCTCAAATACGAAAATGAGTGTAATTCTATAAGAAAGATTAGGTGTTGTAATGCAAAAGAGCCAAACACTATGAAAAGGAATCACATACTTGTGAAATATGATATTCTTTATGAAGTAGACTTGGAATTTATAAGTTGTGTTATTATGAAAGGAATTTATAAGTTGTATTATTATGAATATATATATGGTAAATGTATGTGTATGATACATGGTAGATGATTGCTATTGAAGATGAAAACCCTCGAAGAAAGGCCATTGTTAGGAAAAAGGAACCTTGTGATTTCCACACGTTATATACTACTAGTGGATGTCTAGTAGTAAGTTAGTGCTCTCCTTACACGAGAAAACCATGACAAGATGGACCACCTAAGGGATTGTTTAGTAGAGAAGGGGGAATCTAAGACTAGAGGGTGAGTGTATCAAGGAGGATGAAACTTAAAAGTTCATGCCGAATGGTGGCTAGAATCTTGCGGGTGAGTTAGAAAGGATAATGAAATAAATTATTTCCTATGGAAGCCATTATATGGGATAGATGCATATCCATAGAGATAAGTATTAAATAAAATACACACACACACACACACACATATCTATATTTGAATAGATGCTTACATCATGGAATTGAGAAATCTTGTGCATAAGGTAAGTGTTTCTTGATAATTGTTATAATATGTATGCTTACTTGATTACTAATTTAGGCACATGTTGGAATGTTGAAGTCTAGTTGTATACCAAGATAGTGAATAGTATGGCACTACAAATACAACTAAAGAATGAGGAAAAGAAGTGTTGTTAATGAGAAGAGAATATTTATGATTGTGTTATTCAAAGGGGGATATGATAGAATTCCCTAGTATTGAATCCCATCGATTAAATATAATTAATGATGATTAAATGCTCAATTTTGTTTAGCATGTATATTTTATTTACCATGCTTTATTTACACCACGGGGAAGAAATTTTATGGTACATTGAATAGTGTAAGTATTATCTTTCTTGAATTTAATAAAATAATAGAGCTACATGAGATAAGAGCACATAAAAAATGGGTTATGATAGCAGGAGATGGGAAAGGTGAGAGGGTACTAGTGGGTTCTACATGCCGAATAATGCTTACTTTTCCTTTTCTCCAAACTTTACTTTGTTTCCTTCCTCGCCATGTTCCTTACTAAAAATCTAGAAACCTTAACTATTCATGGAACACATGTTGTGGTTGTCGAGATGTACACCTTCCATAATTACGAAATCAAGGTGATAAGTACCTTCATCATGGGAATTGTGAGAGGAGTGGTAAAACCTATATTTTCTCAAATTTTCTTTGGAAAAAATCATGTCCCCACAATAAGGGGGGAAATGAGATGTCATGGGGTATTGGGGACAAGGTGATTTTTTGATTGTTTCATTCATCATTATACCCCCCACACATGTGGTTGATGGGGAGGGAACAAAATCTCATTTGGATGTAGGAAATTGACTGTAGAGAGGCAATGATTCATGTAGTCTTAGAGGCATGTGTGTGAATAGTTGCAGGGAAGAAGGAATGATTCATTATTGATCATTATTGGACTAAGGAAAGAAACATACATTAGAGGAAATTTCAGACAAGCAACATACATTAGAGGAAAGTACCCATGAAAATTTCACATAATTTCCATGTCATAACATGTAAACCAATCAAAATCCTTTAAATATAAAGAGAGGTACATGCCCTAAATAATTTTAAATTGTTTAATTTTGATATCCATGAAATATTTTATTATTAAGTTAGTTAGTTGTGAAATATTTTGTTATTAATTTGGGTATTTGTGAAATATTTTATTAATGTTATTTTCCTACCTATCCATATGAATTAGAATATCTAAAAAGTTATTAATGGAATGTAAATATTTATATTAGTGAAAAAAGGGCCCATTTGACATTAATAATCATGCCCAAAAAAACAGTTAAATATAAAATATTTTAAAAGTAGTTAAATATAAAATATAAAACAGTTAAAAAAAAAGATAGTTATTGTTAAATATAATTAATATAAAATAGCTAAATTGTGTAAAAACTGTATTCCATAAAGAAACATTACCAAATTTCGCCCAAAAAATATATTTCAGGCGAAATTATGGCATTAGTAGGCAATGTCATTAAACACCACAAAAACTAGTTTATATATATATATATATATATATATATATATATATATATATATATATAACCCCTAAGGGTTAGCTCAACTAGTCAAATCAGTGCCTTGTCGATCGAGAGGTCATAGGGTCCATTCTCCTCGAAGCCCTTGGGGTTAGGCTAGGGGCTTGATTCCCTTCAACGTTGATCAACCCAGATTTTTCTGTGGACGTAAGCGGCCACCCGATGACCAGGGTGTTCTGTGAACCACAACTATACACACACACACACACACACACATTAAATATAAAATATATATAGAGATATTATTAATAAAAGTTCCATATATTGAGAGATTTCGATAAAAGTAAAAAATTAGAAATAAATATATTTATTTTTTATTATTAAATCTCATGCTAATAAATATTGTGGAACATAGAAAAAAGTAAAATAATATTAAAAAAATGTCTAAATGACATTTTTTATTAATTTCTTGATTTTTCCTTAGGAGGCCACTTTTAGGCTAAAATTTTCTCTAATGGTACAATACAATGATCACCTAAATGACATAATTAATTTTGGTTCTAAGGTGAATGGTGGAGGCCATTTGACATTCACATGAATGGTGTGTGACCATTATGAACGGATGCAAAGAATATTGAAGAGAGATGCATGGGGCTAGACATAATAGAGAAGAAAAATCATATGGAAGAGAAGTAAGCTATAAGAGAGAAATAAATAAAGGGAGAGGTAAATTCATTCTCTCTTGGTTGATGCTAACATCCATGATAGTAGTTTTAGAGGTATTGATTCATACAAGGAGTCTAATCAAGGAATGATAGAGAGCATTTTGAATTCATGTGATGAGAACTACACAAATATGTATAGATTATGAAAATAGACAAGGAAGAGATTCAAATGGTGAGAAGCTAATTCCTTGGAAAAGAAGTAGATTCTAGAGAGGGAGAACACAAAGAGATTCAAAATTAGGTTGGAAAGGGGTATAGGAAAGATATAAAGCTATGTGATGGAGAAGCCATGAATAGAATCTAAGGAGGAAAACATAATGTGGGTTGAACAACCAAGCAAGGAAGCCTTTACAACTTGAAAAAGGTCAAGAACTAAGTAAATGTTGTTGGAGTTAATGGATAATATCTAGACTCTATATGTACACATAGAGGGAGAGATAAGAGACTTTTGAGGGAATATTGAGTAGATAAGGAAGGTATTCTCCTTTTTCTATTTAAGGACAATGTGTCACCAAAATAGTTTTGTTGTTCCAATAAAAAAAATTAGTGGTGAGACAATGGGATAGATAATTTTTTGTCATAAGGTAGAATGATTTCCATAAAAATGTTTTAATTTTCCTTATTTGTATCATAGCCTCAATTGGGGTGGCCTAGTATAAAAAGGATAAGCTCAATAGAGTGTATGGTTGGGTGGAATATTTATCTACCTAAGTTAATGTTGGCCTTCAACTTTCAAATAGATAAGTTTTTCGTTTAGTTTGTTTATTCAATTGATTAATACAATGAAAGATCTAAGACTTTTGTGATTCATAATTTAGAAAATAGTCTTCCAGGTTAATCACATTGTAAGGATTGGGTCGATGTTTCGAACCAACTAATGTGGTTCATCCTCAGGGAAAGGTGAGAAATCAATTGATCCGAGAGAATAAATAGCATGGATGCATCATTGTTAAGTGTCAGCCATTTAAAAATAGTCGTTGGAAAAATAAAATTTTAGTTAGAAACTAGCTGTTATTTAATAAATAATTAATAATTAATACAATGCACTTTGTTGGAGTATTAATTTAGTATTTGAATGTTGAATATTAAATATTGTTATTGGCTTACTATTTCTTCATAATGGGAAACCAATGTCATATGTGCCAATATAATTCTTTCAAATGGAATTTTATATGATGGTACACCATTTTTACTATGTATCATTATCTCTATTTATTTTTGGATGTGAGACAGCCAGTAAACATCCATAACATTATAGCTTGTCATATAAAATTCCATTTGCAAGAATTACATTTTTACTAAGTATCATTATCTCTATTTACTTTTGTATGTGAGTGTGCCAGTAAACATCCATAATGTTATAGCTTGTGATGAACATGTTATGTGAATCGATATTATGGTTATAGGATACCATTATGGAATAATAAATTGTGGATGGAACATATGCTTTCTTCACTAATGTTATGCATGAAACTAGAGGTATATATTCTGCCTCGTCTACGTAATCATACTCATTTACCTTGTAACATTTTTATTAAAATAAGAACTCACTTTTTATGCACCAAACTTGAGTTAAAACAAATATAAACCATTTTCAATATTTTTTGATTAAAATTAATGTAACAAAAAATTAGATATAAAATATAATTGTGTAAGGGAAAATTCCAAAAGACATAGTTCCTTTATACCCTAGGGTTTTGAAAACCAAGTTATCCATGAAGATTTTGCTTTCTCCAAGCGCTTCTTGAGCATTTTAGATAAAAATCCACATGTACAATGTCTCAAATTCTTATTAAGAGTGATCACTGTGATTTTTTTGTTTGCATGTATGTTTGCATCTATGGGATATGGGGATCAACTCTTTAATTAGAAACTTAACTGCAATAATTGGAACTAACAAATTTGTGTGTACATGATCAAATCAGTGTACATGTACATGTTTGTGTTGGTTTAGATTGGATTTCAATTTTGGAGAGAGAGTATATAGGATTTTTTCGGGGGAGCAAGACAATCTTGTAGCTCCAAGAAAACCACTTTTACAATGAAAATTTTGACAATTTTTCACACAACAGATCTGGAAACCTAATTGATTTGTAATATATATAAACACACACATGGATTGCCTGTAATTTTTCATTGTTTAAATTATATTTTTGAATGTTGAAATTGAGTTCAATGTCTTCAAAAATTACTTGAGAACTTGCATTGTGTAAACTACATAGCTTAAACTTGCAATTCTAACACATCTTTGCTTGATTTCAATCAAAGTTGACCAAAAAATATTCTTAAAAAAGGGCTACAATGAAACTACTTAAAATGTTTTATCCATACAAAAATATTTTTTTCAATTGTTTTATATAATGCATATATATATTTTTTCTTTATCATATATAATATATACACATTTAAATTTTTTTCTTGAAATATTTTATCTATGGAATATATTTTCCACATTAACATGAGTTTTGTTATTAATATATTTTTGAATACATTTCAATATTAATTAACCCTCCATATAAAATATCTCCTTGAACTTTGTAACTTTTGATTACTCCTCTTACAACATTGAAATATTTTATTATGATCGACATTAAAATAATTAGTCATTTACACTCTTTTCATTTACATATACACGAAGTTGAGATTGAAATAAATTATTAGACATGCATATCTAAACATTATATGAGTCGTGTACTACCTTTTTTTTTTTTTTTAAAGTGAGGTACTGAAATAGTTTTAGAAAGTGCTAGTGTCTAGTCTTTGCACCCTTCCTCCAGTGATCAAACATTCTCTTACAAATGTGATTTAAGGTGTCAAGGTCAAATTTTGTCATTTCAGTGAAGTCTTCAAGCAAAATTTGGTCACTAGGCATTAGGTCTAGGGTTTGATTTTACCCTTGTAAAAGTTGTCCAAATGAAGTTCCATGTCACCATTCAACTGAGTGTACCATCATTCAAAGGGTTGGTTGGCTTGTAACTTCTGGGAGACTGTGGGAAAGAAACTCTGTTTCTGCATCATATATTTTTTACAGAGGATTAATGAAAGGAAGTGGCTCTGTTTCATGAGATTCATGTGGTTGTGAGTGTAGCAAATGTGTCTCTTATGTTTCATATGTATCTTGTTATGTTTCATAGCTCATTTCATATTCATTTCCATTGAAATTTTCTAAGTTAGCTAAGGTAGAATTCAATTTTATTGCTCTTCCTGTGGAAAATTTCATGTTCAGTGTTCATTCTTTTGTTGAAAAGGATTCATGTTGTCCATGCCCTTTTCACCCTCTTAATCAATCTCTCCATTCCGCACTATCTTAAACTAAATTGCTAGGCTTTTCGTCTATCTTGCCTCACGAAGTAATCTGTGCCTTTGTATTAAGTTCTCTGTTCATTTGAGGTCCATTGGTCCCATATCATCCCAGAAACACAGTCATTCATAAAAATCATTTCTTGTATCTCTATTCACTTACTAGCCTAAGATAAATAGTCCACTGTAAGTCATCTCAGGCCATTTCATTTATCTATCCACTAAGCGTGACTCGGAGAGAGCCCTCTCCTGTTCTGGTAGGGCTAGCTACCAAACTGAGCGTGGTTTGTGGTTACCCTGAATTTTACCTTCTTTCAGCCTGAGGTGGATTTAGGTGCTAACATAGTGAGGTGCAGCTCATAGGGCTAAAAGGCCTAAAGTTGACTGAAATCTTCCTCCAGAACTGCAAATTCTTCATTCCACAAAGTTTCCACAAGCAAACAAGGTCATTGTGCAAATCAAGGTCATAAAGAAATGTTGCAAAGTGATTAGGAGAGCAAAGTGTGCATCGTGTGTGTTTGAGTGAGTTGGATGCAGTTCCAAGGAGCACGACGCATATACTCAGGGGTGCAGTGCACATAGATCCTGCTCGCAGTTTAAACTTTCCACAGGCGCGGCGCATACCCAGGGCGCCGTGCACTAGGCTTTGTGCACGGTGCACACAGACCAAGGGCCGAAACAAGTGCCAAATCACTCCAAATTTTTGTGAATGCTATTAAATTGAAAAGTAAGCTTTATAACATTACTTGCTCATCAAATTTTATCAATGATATGATGGTTTATACCGATGTTTAAATGCAACCAAATGCATAAAATCAACCATAAGAAATCACCAAAAAACATGAATGGCTAGGGTTGCTAAAGTGAGTTGTTAGTGCCAAGGTTCCATTCCACCCATCATTTTCCCCTCACCTACCATTTTTCCCATCCTCCCTTTATCATTTTTCCTAAAATCATTGCCCTAAACTACTACCAAACCCTCTCCCCTATCCCTCCACTATTTTGTCAACATGACACCCCAAACCCTACCCTATCAAAATACCCAAACTCCCCCGATATCCCTAAAAAAATTTCTCCCTATAACCCCTATTCCCATTACATTACTCCCTTCCTAATACTCCCTATTTCATTGTTCCCCTTGGTGAAAAACATCACAAAGGCACCCGGCCTCACACCATCATCAAAGGGCAGCCTAGGTACAATATACACAACAGTCATGGCTTCACAACATTCATCGGAGTATTAGATAGAGACACATAGTGATTGGCGAAAGTGAACAAGGACAAGTACATGCTCGGGCACATGAAAAACCATTATTGGGCACGAAATCATGTTTGCAAGGCACGAATAAGGAATTTAAAGGCAAACTTGAGCAAAGCAACAAAAGAGGCAAAAGAGGCAAAAGAGCAAGATCGGCTTCGAATCTTGGCTGAAGCTTTTGTGGCCAAGCATAGTGCCTCTTAGAGAACCTCCAGCCCAAATTTTAAGAAATTTGGGACAATTTTGGTCACATGGAAATTTTTTGGCACAAACTCAGGTTTTTTCTCTATACGCGCCACGCCACCGGTGCAACGCGTAGGATTGGAAGCTCAAAATGAGAAATGGTTTGCATTTTTGGATTCAACAGGCAAAATCATGACTACTAGCACTTGGGCAAGAAATTTGGGCATGATTTGAGTCTCTGGGAGGTTAAAAACACCCAAAAAATGGCTTCACTACCCCTATTTTGACACACAGGAAGCAGTCTTGGGAGAATGAAGATTTGGAGGGGAAAATGAGCTCCAAATTCAAAAATTCCACTTGGGTTGGAAAGTAGACAGGATAGGATTTCCAACAAGCACACTTGGACACATTTTGTACTCCTAAAAGTGCCTCAAAACTGGCCTGAAAGTGGTGCGATGCATACAGAAAAGGGCGCGACGCATATAGGAAAAAAGGCCCAAAATGCCTATGTTTTGCGAAATTTCACTTCCCGACTTTTCATAAGTGGGCATCCTCATCTACACTTCATTTTTTGAGCACCTAAGGTGGCATTTAAAGTATTTTCACTCCAGATGGGCATCTATCCAAGTGGCAAAGGAAGGCAAAGTGTCACCCAAGCCATTTGTCATGTTTGTGGCACTGCACCTGTAGTTGATGTTTGGCTCTCCACCTTCATTTTGTAATGATTCGAGTAACTCCCCAACCCTTAGGCGTTCTATCTCTTCATGGCACATTCTATATATTGTATGCAAACTATTTGCAAAGGGTTGGTTGGCTTGTAACTTCTGGAAAACTGTGGGAAAGAAACTCTGTTTCTTCATTGTATATTTTCAGAGGATTAATGAAGGAACGGCTCTGTTCATGAAATTCATGTGGTGTGATGTAGAAAATGGTCTCTATGTTTCAAATGTATCTGTTATGATTCATAAGTTCATTCCAGTCAAAATTTTCTAAGTAAAATAGGTAGATTCAATTTTATTGCTCTGCCCGTGGGAAAATTTCATGTTCAGTGTTCTTTCTTCTGTTGAAAAGGATTCATGTACTAATGCCCTTTTCACTCTCCTAAGCAATCTCTCCATTCCGCATTGTTTCAAACTAAATTGCTGGACTCTCCGCCTATCTTGCCTCACAAAGTAATCTGTGCCTTTGTATTAAATTCTTTATTCATTGCGGTCCATTGGTCCCATACCATCCCAGAAACACAACCATTCATAAAAAAACTTCTTGTATCCATATTCACTTACTATCCTAAGATCAATATATCACTGTAAGTCATCTCAGACCATTTCATTTACTTATTCACTGAGCGTGACATGGAGAGAGCCCTCTCCTGTTCTAGTAGGGCTAGCTACCAGACTGAGTATGGTTTGTGGTTACCCTGAATTTTGCCTTCCTTTAGCCTAAGGCGGATTTAGGTGCTAATAGAAAGTATAAGAATTATACAATTTGTTGTACTCAAAAGTATAACATTTTATTGTTATTTTTAGTTACTTTATTTCTCTATAAAATTGGTATAATATTACGATAGTTCATATGTACATTGAAATATTTATTTATGGTTGAGAGTAAGAGTATAACATGTATATTCATTT
>APFE031541172.1:0-16754 GCA_000404065.3 Pinus taeda | reverse complement strand
CGACGGGAGATGATAATGAAAATTTTAATGAATCTGTGATATTCTACAAAAAGATGCCATCCCAATTTAGGCGTTTCCTATCATTCAAACTGCTATGGGTTATTGGGATCCATTTAATTTTCCAATGCTCAAGACCTTGTTCTCCGTATAATATTGTTACCATTTTAATAAGAAATCTAACAGGCTTCTTAAAATAGCCATGGGATATTATTTTTTTTCTTTTGACTTGAAACCTTGCTCTTCTTCTCTCAACCAGTCTTCAATTACTACATCATAATTCTCTTTACATTTCTTCAACACGGTACTTCGAAACTTATAGAGGAAGTCAACATTAAGGTGGATTTTCGAGGGACTGAGCTTGTATATGGCCGATAAGACTTCAGCTTTCCAGGAGGCTATGATAATTTTTTGATGGTCTGATATTGTTCGGGTTTTAATATAGCGTGAGAGAAAATCCATGAAACCATGACATAATAGGGAAAAATTATAGCCCTAGCTGCTACTTTATGTAACTCTGTTGCTTTGATCGCTTCAAACCAATTGTTCTTTGTTTTAGTAGCTTTTTTGTTTTTTTAACCATTCTCTTTGCTCAAAGAACTCAAATATCTCCTCCCAGCTCATCGTACCTACTTTTTGTGTTTTGTAAGTTGAATCTGAGATGAGGATGCGTTCAAGTTGACTTGTTCTGGTAGTGGATCATTCATCTTCTCAATTGCTTCCCTAATTTGCTCCATTTATTGCTTTGTTGCTAGAGATTTTCCTTTTTTTCCCATTTTATCACCTGTGAACAATAACAGAGCACATATACGTTTTCCTTATCTAAAAATTGAAACTGAATTCAGGAATTTCTAGATTAACATCTTGCTTACACGAAATTTTTTGAAACTGGTATTGTGCTGCCTTAATTCAATTCTTCTTCAAACAAGACTTAAGAAAAGAGCGTGTAAGCAGAATACCCTAAAATCTTAGAATTGCTAGAGATTGTCCCTTTTCTCCCATTTTATCACCTATGAACAGTAACAAAACATATATAAGTTTTCCCATTTTATCACCTATGAACAGTAACAAAACATATATAAGTTTTCCCATTTTATCACTTGTGAATAGTAATAGAGCACATATACATTTTACTTATCTAAAAATTGAAACTAAATTCAAGAATTTCTAGATTAACATCTTGCTTACACAAAATTTCTTGAAACTGGTACTGTGTTCCCTTAATTCAATTTTTCTTCAAACAAGACTTCAGAAAAGAGCATGTAGGCAGAATACTCTAAAAACTTAGAATTTTGTTCATAAATGCGAGAAAATCGCAATTGAACATGTTCATTAATTTATTGTAAGTAGGCCAGTTATTTTTATTTTCGTGAATCGAGAAAGCATAATAAAATTTATAATTGATTTAACAAATAATCAATTGAACGTGAAACGTGAAAAAATGAAAATCTATATCAAAAAGCAGTTTGCACACAACTCAAGGAAAAATAGTATTTTATTTGAATGATCATACAGTTGAGAGGTCGGGAAATCGAGCGTTTTTTTTATTCTATGCTTGATTTGTTCTATCCCGAACCTAACTATACCATATTCAGGTCCTTTCTTTAGGTCAGGTAGTTGGGCAACCAGATGATCAGGTGGACTATTTATAAAAAAATTGGTAATCGGTTGGACTTGCTAGTCGATTTATTCTGTAGAAGAAACGAAAGTTTTTTTTGGCATTGCTTGGATATCATTGTTTTCATTGCACACAGGGTGTAATATACAAGTTTCATCAATTGGTGGAATATGAAAACCAAATCTACAAGTAGAATTTTTATGCATTTTGCAAGTTTTTGTGTGGTGATAAGTTTGAAATTGAATCATTTGATTCAACAAGATTGTCTAATTAGAAGTCAAATAATGATCAATGAAATATTATTCATATTTTTTGAGAGAATTTGGTTTATTTCTTCAATTTATTTAAACATGATGGAACTTTTGTCCTTTAACTTTAGCTTATTTTAAAATATAAGGTAATATATGGTAAAAATATGTTTCTTGAAGTATGTAATCATACTTGTAATTCTACAACTAAAGAAATAAATTTAAAGAAAGTATATGTGTAAAAAATCGAAAACAAAATAATAATAATAAAATGATTTTTAAAGGATAACAACATCGTTGTTAAAATGGAATATTTACATGTGTTTTTGGGATATTTTCATTTATGAAAACATATTTTCAAAATTCGTTGATATACTGGCAAATTTTCTACTTGGCCTTCTAATATTTGAACAATTTAAGTTGATGGACAAACCTTTGAAAACATTTGAAAAGGACCAATCCAAATATTTTGAAACTTAAAATGCTTATTTTTCTCTTTATGGCTTTTATATGATTCAAGAACTAGGTTACCAACAACAAATTTTGTATGGGTTGACGCTGACTTGCTCTGGTAGCAGATGATCCATCTCCTTAATATTTTACCTTATTTGCTCAATTTGTTGCCTTGCTGCTGGAGAGTTTTTGTTTTTTTTCTTCATATTTTATGATCTATGAACAGCGAAAAATATATAAGTTTTCCTTATTTAAAATTAAAAGTTGAATTGAAGAATTTGTAAAATGACATCCTGGTTACACATAATTTTTTGAAAATGGCACTATATTTCCTTAATTCACAGTTTCTTCAGAACCAGACTTGAGAAAACAACTTGTAGGTAGAACACTCTAAAATCTTAAAAATGTGTTTAAAAATACGAGAAAATCGCAATTAAAGGTGTTCATTAGTTTATCATAATTATGCAAGTTGTTTTTCCTTTCGTGAATTGAGAAAGCATGAGGAAATTCATTATTGGTTTAACAAAGAATCAATTTAATCTGAAATGGGGAAATTTGAAATCTATATAAAAAAGTGAACTACACACAAATCAAGGAAAACAATATTTTATTAGAATGATCGTACAGTCGGGAGGTTGGGTAGTTGAGAATTTTTATATTTTATGATTGACTTATTCTATCCCGACCCCGACTACATGATAGTCGGGTGTTGTCATTAGGTCGGGTAGTTCGACAGTTCGGTGGTTGGGTGGTCGGGCCAATTATTTATAAAAAAAATCCGTAGTCAGCTCGACTTGCTTGTCGGGTGGTCGAAAGTTTGTGAGGTTATAATTTTATTTACAAATCTTTATGGATTCGACCTCTCACTTAAGCCTTTAAAAAGAAAAAAATTATTTAGGTCCTTTTGTTTTTATTGATTTTGCTATGCACAAAACAAAAAAGGGTTCTTGTAAACCTGACAATAGGAATGAAAATTATTCCATGAAGTTTTAAATTAAATGTTTCATGTCACAAAATTCCAAAAAAATAGTCATGGAACAAACAAGCATTGGATTTTGATTTCGAAGCAGAAACAACACTAGCACTAACATAGATCCATTTTATCCCTCTTGCATTCAATTAATTTATGTTAATGTCTCAAGTACGTATGAGAATGAAAAATGACCCAGATCTGCAATCATAGCTTCAGTTCTTGCGTGCTACCTACTTAAGATTAGCAATAAAGACTAGATTTGTTAATGTTTAAATAAATGTTTGCATTCTACTTACTTGAAACTATCAATGAAGACTAAGTTTGGTAATTTCTAAATAAGTTTTTGCATGTGACATAGTTAACATTACCAATGAAGAGCCTAGATGCGGTTGATTTCAATAGGCTTAATGGAGGCTTTATTGAATGTCGGCGCTCGGCCTTGCCAGCTGCTGGCTAGCGCAACTTCCCACAACCTTTCCTGGCTCAAGCTGGTACATTTCAGTTGCAATCAGATACGAAGGCAGATGAATATTTCCACCGAGACGTGGTTGGTGATGTTATTGTCATGGAGTTCTCGGTTTTTAGTTTCATGGTCCGTGCCTCGTCTCATTCTTGTTGCGGGCCTCCTGTTGGTCTCCACTGCAGATTTTCATTCTTTGAATATCTGATCAGGCTCCGGGCGACTCTTCATTCTCGTTTTGGGATGCCCTACTCCCAAACTGGGTCCTATTCTCTAAGCTTTTCTCATACTCCTGTTGTGCAGTGTTTTTCCCGGCATTATCCTTTCGTTCTCTACACTTCTATGCTTTCCCCTGGGTGCTTTACCATGGTCTGGCACAGAATGAGAATCCGTCATGGCGGAAACAGAGGGGTCATGCAAGGTCTCGAACTGCTCCTGTTGTGGCTCAGCCTGAGCACAATGTTTCTCCACCTTCGTCCTAAGCACCTTCTCCCACGTCCAGCCCTGCTAGAAATCCCTTCCAGGATAACGCATTTCATTCCACTCGCTTTACATTTCAGAGCAGATTAAATCAGCCCACCATAACTGCTAATATCACCATAATTCTCTCTGAGGAAGAAAATATGGTTCGGCCTCCGGCGATTAACTTTGTTGAGCATCCTCAGGGCGTTCTCAGAAGTGCGGCTAGCCTTGGTTCTGGTCAGACTTCGGCTGATGATGGAAAGGTGGAGGGGCGTGGTGCTTCACATGCTGAGGAGGAGAATCCCAGCGCTTCACAAACACCTGAGGGAAACCTGCCTGCGGTGTATGTTAAATTGGCTTTTGCTGCCAGCTCCAGTGGCATCCATCCTGGGTCGGGTCCTCTAGATGGCAGTGGCTTGGGAGATATGGAACGGGATGGTGTTAATTGGCACGACTATGCTTGCCCCTTCATCGAGGAACAGCTGGACCAAGACATCCCTATGTGATGCCACCTGGTCTCATACCTATCTACTCAGTTTCTTCCTTGGGGTCATGGGTCAGGTTCGATCTCTTTTGTTTTTTGTTCAGGCTCTGTTTTGGTAGTCCAGCAAGCTCGTTCCATGTCTTGGTAACTCGGAAGTTTAAGATTCTGGTTCTGCTCAAGTGGTTAGGCAATCTGGTTCTTTGACTTTTTCTATAAGCTTGGTCTTTTTGATGCCTCAAAAGGTTTATCCTATTTTCTGCTCCTTGGTTTACTAGTATATGTCAGGCTTGTATGGCTAGTTTTCGCATCACTGTAATGATCTTTTCCCAAGTTTGGGATGGCTTAGTCTCTCAAGGACAGCACTCATATGCTCCTGTCTGAGGCCTCTGCCTCTTTGTAACTATATTTTCCTTTTTACTTAATAGAATTAGTCTTTACTTAGAAAAAAAAAAAAAAAAAACATTACCAATGAAGACTAGGGTTCATAATCACTAAACAAATTCTCCAGGTAGCTAGAAGCATACTACATACCGGTTATGCATAGAACTATTCCTCCAAGTAAAATCCAATGTTGTTTTGATTTTCTTTTGAAGTAAACAAAGATATTTTGGGATAGAAATCTTTGAAGACACTTCTATCATGTCTGGCGATATTCTAGATTCCAATGAAGGGACAAATGAATAACCAACTTTTTGGATTATGAATCTCTGAACATAGAATTGTATAACTAAGATTTCCACATCTATCATAGTCATCACGTTTTCCATTGTTTTTTTCTCTGGTGGGAGAGATTTGAGTGTATCCTGCATAATGCATAATTTCAAAGTCAACAATAGGAAATTTATGAACATTGACCAGGTACATGAAAGGAAATAGCACTGCTAACACTTGCCTCAATTTCAATGACAACTGTGGAAACTAAGTAGGAAAATGCAATGTTTCCCAATGGCTGTAAGATATACCTTGTGTTCTTTGTTGACGGAAGTTTAGCAATAAGTACTACGGTCAAGGTTTCATTGAGATGCTTTCTATCTGTAAGGATCCTTAGATTGACCTTATGTTAGTGAATGTACTTCTCATTCATATTTGAATAAAAATTTACCATCTTTATAGTTATACTTAAATTAGATGAGAAAATACAAAGAAAGATATGAAAAAGAAGACAAACCTGCAATTTTTGTTATACTACGACTGAGCACAATAGAAGACTATGCAAAAGACATGGTGATTGCAATTGTTAAAAGCCATGAAATTTCCTCCAAGCTTGGAAGCTGAGACAATATAAGCTTTAACACACCAAATATAACAATGTATAGATTGGTTGATAATTGACGATGAGCATTTTTCCCTTGTTCATGAAAGCATGTTTCCTTTTTTATTGCTTTATTACAACAACAATAGTTAGAGTTCATTACATATCAAAATAATCTCCAAACTAACCAAAACATACCCTAAAACTATTTGAGAAGATGCAGGGTGTTGCTAGGTTACAATTGATGCTTACATCGTGCTAATAGTTGTTGTAATTGTTTAAGTAATTAGACACCCATAAATATTTGAATATTGAGTCCAAGCACATAGGTAGACCTTGTAGCCACTTAGTGCAAAAATCAATATATCATAATTTGTCTTATGAAAAGAAGACCTTAGTATGAATGTAATGCAAAAAAGTTCAAAAAGGACTAGAGTAAAGCATGTTATTCATGAGTTGTTGGTTTACCAAGAAATGACCTTCACATCATCACTGTATTTTGTATTTTTTGGATTCAGTGACGGTCTAACAACTTGTAATATTTTGTAAGTATAACAACAATATAATACACAAGCGATTAGAAAGGCATGAGAATGGGTTATTTGCAAGAGCAGATGATAAAATAAATACTTAGAATAAAAATCACTAAATTATAGGAAAAAAACTCATGATCAAATTAATTATCGTATTGACCTTGAAATATTAAAACCCGCAATGCATGTATACTAGTTTTAGTTTCAACAATGACTGCATTACTAACTGCCTCGTGATTATCTGGGTACATAATACTAGCATGTTGAACGCATCAACTGTCAAATCAGTGAACTCAAAGTGGATTTGATAAAAGTTCTTAGGAATATTAAATAATAGGTAAAAGGTGCCTAAAAAGGCATACCTCTTTATTCATAAATTTATGCTTTTTTGTTTGCCTATTTACTCCACCATTTGAAGTGTTTTGCATCGTCATTGAGCTCAATTCATTGGTTCGTTGATAATAGTGGAGCAACTCTTGTAACATTTTCTACTAGACTTTGTAACTCTGTTTTGAGATGCTGATCTGACATACATTTGTTTATTCTCACATTCATAAAAATAACATTTTCTTCCTCAAATTCAGAACTAAATGAAACTGAATTAACATTGGACATAGTTCAACTATGCTTAATAGTTAAAGGGATAAAAGCACTTGGCTTAATCATTCAAGAGGTTTACAATATTTCAAAAGTAGGTCAGTCCAAAGATAGAAATTATTGATATTAGTATCAATGATATTGATTGGATATTGTTACAGCCAAAGCATAGAGCCTAAAGTGACATGAGAGATCAAAAATAAGCATCCATGTCACCAATGATTCAAAGATTATCTTACAAATTTCTGAATGCTTTTTTTTACAATATATATGGAATAGTAATTTGCATATGTTAAATAATAAATACGCGAAATACTAAGAGGATGTTATTAGGGAAAATGTTATCCTAGTGAGAGAGTAAATTGTCATAATGTCTAGTAAAAGGATTATAGGTTATGAAAATTATCATATAGGTCAAAGTTAAAAAAAAAAAAAGTTAAAAAACCAACAAAGAAACAACAAAAACAACAACTTAAATACCAACAAAAAACAACAAAACAAAAAAATGGAATAGTAAATTGCATATGTTAAATAATAAATACGTGAAATACTAAGAGGATGTTATTAGGGAAAATGTTATCCTAGTGAGAGGGTAAATTTTGTCATAATGTCTAAGTAAAAGTGATTATATAGGTTTATAACAAACAAACAAACAAACAAAACAAAACAAAAACAAAACAAAACAAAACAAAAAAATGGAATAGTAAATTGCATATGTTAAATAATAAATACGCGAAATACTAAGAGGATGTTGTTAGGGAAAATGTTATCCTAGTGAGAAAGTAAATTTTGTCATAATGTCTAAGTAAAAGTGATTATATAGGTTTATGAAAAATTTATCATAATAGGTCAAGAAAAAACAAAACAAAACAAAAAACCAAAAAACAAAACAAAACAAAACAAAAAAAAAAAAAAAAAAACCTAACATATTTATTATTCATAGAAATGGCATTGTCTTATAAAAAATGGATAATTAATTGCAAATAGTAGATATATCCTACACCATTCATTAAAGATTTATTATCACACGCCAAATATTCAAAACTATTAACATATGTTAAGATTAATAAGAATCAAAATAGCTTGCAAAGAAAGAACAAGTGGTTGCAGAAACTATGCATGTTCGTTACCATTCATGGCTGGGGAAAAATGGTCAATAATTATTTGGTACCATAGTTGAAGCACTTAGCATTAGAAGAACCACAGTTTGCTTAGATTATAGCTAAATTATCATTTTTTTGCAAGTTGATATGCATTATAAGAGGAAACAAAAAAATAGAAAACATAAATGAGATGCAAGTTTTGTTGATTCATTAGATCATAAATTTGCAATTATATATAACTGCAATCGAACATTATATAGCTTAGAAAAGGAAAACTTTTGTACAAGAAAGCTAATGAACAAAAGAATACAACATGAAAAAGCACTTGTGCAACTAGGAAAATATGTTTTTCTAGAAAATTTGATTTTTGCAAAAAAAAAGAGAACACATATGTCTCAATGCTCCCGTAGAGACTTCTTTTGACACAAAACATTCCATTAAACATATATAGAAATTAAGTAATTGAGACACACGCAACTATTTTCTTTCTTTCTTTCTTTTTTGTTTCCTTAACACAACACAATTCCATAATTCACAATAAATGAGAATCAAAGTTAACATTCCAACATTCAAGATCAAAACATGGACATATGCATAATATGGTATAATAAGTATTTTGGAGTTACGTTATGTTACTGTGGAACTGAGATATTATCATCTTATTAACAAAACAATGCCATACTTTCGCAAAACAATTGATGTAACGGAATTATTATACTGCATAATTTGCATCTGAGTCTCTATTTTCATTTGTAGGAAGAAAATATGTTTGATTAAAAAATTCTAGGAAAAAGAGAGCAAGGACTAACTATGAAAAAAAAATCTCAATTTAGATATCGTAGCAAATACCAACAAGACAGTGAACAAGATTTTTTTTGTATTTTTCAATTCTCGAACCTACAATAAAAGCAAAACTAGACATTAGTGTTGGTGCAAATATTTGAGAATTATGAGTTGGTGAAATGTAAGAGGTAAAAATGGAAAGAGGAAGAATATATTAACTGTCAAAATGTATAAACTTGATGCAAAAAGGAAACATTTTCTTGCTCGTAACATCTCTTTTATCTCAACAATAATGTTGTTAATTGTTAAAGTGATACCTCAAATATAAAGCTCTCATAGATTGAAAACTATAGATGATATATTTTGCATGTATTGTTGGAAGCTTGTCTGAGCAATCACTAGGAAATATTCTTTTAGTTGCGGCATTTGCAACATACAATCAATTTTACAGCCATTTGTTTCCAATGTCCATTCAACATTGTGCTCATAATTAAATGTTGTGCTATCTTTACAGGCTCTGCATTTATTTGTGTTTGGATGAATGAGTTGTTTTCATTTACTGTAAATTCGATAAAAATGAGGAGAGCAATATGTTTTTTCAAAATGCAAGATTTTTTACATCAAAATAAAACTATTGTTACGTGAACAAAGAATGTATCAAGAAAGATACCTATGTTCTTGACTTGACAAAAGATAATAGATGCATTCTTGCAAATTCATCATTCAATGGATCAACAAAAATTGTTGATCCAGAGCGCAACTGTTGACTTCCTTTCACATCATTTCTAACAATGTTTTTGAACAAATAGAGTGGAGTCGTCTTTGATGCCAATTCATGTTGTATTTTGAAAAAGTGGTCTCTATGTCTATCATTCAATAGAAGCTACATTGAATCAGATAACATATTTTTTACTAAGAAATTTGCACAAGAAATGATGAGATAATTACTAGTTTGGTAATAATGGAACACAAAGATATAAGAACGCAGCTTGAAAGAAACTACTAGCTTTTGGTGAAAATGAAAGTATGGTTATTGTAGCAGCAAACTTACAATTGCATTTTCATCTGAAACTTCACCATCTTTGATATTGAGTTCAAGTTGCTTGTTATTTTGCTAATAACCTATTACTATTGCT
The DNA here is from genome assembly GCA_000404065.3 of Pinus taeda. NCBI lineage: Eukaryota > Viridiplantae > Streptophyta > Pinopsida > Pinales > Pinaceae > Pinus > Pinus taeda. The sequence goes on along the minus strand of APFE031541172.1, from coordinate 6,655 downwards.
CCTATTGGTCCAACTGCATATGTATCACTTGAAACAAGAAGGTTGTGTATTGTTGTATCTGGAGCTAGTCTACGTTTTTTGCAAACTTGTGTAATTGATTCAACTATGGTTTTGTATTGTAATACTATATAACATTTTGCACCTCCTCATTCATAAATTCCCTTGTTTCTTGTTGTAAATTTTGTAATTCGAACACTATTTCCAATAGTAAACATGTCTTGGAAACACTCTATAACATTGTTGCTCATGTTCACTGTGATAGTCAATTGGTCGTGGTTATCAACCAAATCAGCATGGAACAAACACGTCTTTGCAGGTGATTTGGGGCTTTTAGTTTGTGGTGGCCCATAAATAACAAAGACATCACATTCAAAAATCTTTGCATATGCTCCTTAGCATATTTCAATGATTGAGAAGGGTGTTGGTTGCATTGTTTTTTGTTTGTGTATATGCAAATTTAGAACAATATGCTTTAAAAAACATTGCGATTGACTTAATGCAAATATATCATTTGAATATACAAATATCCATCATAACATAAATCTAACCTCTTTGGATTATCATCTTCCATTATTTCTTTTTCAAATGCTTGTTTGTTGGAGCTACTTGTTTCCATGATGTTGTTAAAAAAGACAATTTCTACTAGAAAACAAAAATCCAAGTGCTTAAATATGAAACAAGTGTATAGAGATCCTTTAAAACAATGTATGCTCTTATATATATATATAGAATGTACAAGAGATGTAAGGGAAACAGATGGATATGTAGAAAAAATGGCCAATTGAACGAAGAGAATTAACAAAAAGTAAAATGACCATGGCTTTGTATGGACACTAGCCAATTTTTTTTTGTTGGGTTTATGAGTTCTATTCTTATACTACTATTAGCCATTGCTGGTTCCTATGTAGTAATTGTGCATACGTTACAATAAAAAATTGTTTTATAGATTTCATTGGCAATTACACATATAGTTCATTTTTGCAATGTGTTATTAAGAATCATATTGCCTACAAAAACATGTTTTTTATTTTCTTTTTTCCAAAGGCAATTAGACAAGAGACAATGAAACATGAACTAGAAACCAAAGCAAATAATGATATTCAGTATATAGAACAAAATGTCACAAAGTGAACGCCAAAAATGCCTAAATTGCATGGTAACTAGGACATAAAAAATTACAATTATGGAAAACAAACTGAACATATTTATGTTGATGGTTCAAAGACTTAAAGGAATTTGATATTTGCATTTTTTGTTGTTTCCTTATTTGTTGTTGTGTGCAACTTTTTTTTTTCAATACTTGCAAATCAAAGCATATGTTTAAGGCATACATTTGCAAATGTGACAAGTAGTGTGAAAAGTGGAAAATGAAATTGTAGGACATGAACATTGGCTAAATGGCTAAAGCCGACAACAAAAGTATGGTAAGAAAATTTGTATGATGGTGTGTCTAATAAGCATTGAAGACATGGAAATAAACAATACTTACTGAGAGGTTTGTCCAAAAGTGGTCTACCATTGAGCCATAGTCAATCGTTGTTTTTTTTTGTATGAAAATTGAAGCCATGACTTTGCAAAAATAAAAGTAGTTTTCTTTGTTGATGTCTATTTTGCAACATGTCCAAATTGAAATCACCAACAAGCACAATTGGGTAGTTGGCATGTGTGTTGTAAAATGAACTTGATGAAATTAATTATTTTTTCAATGCTTGTATTTGGTGCAATGTATACATTTGCAAGTGTAATTGTTTTTTTTCAACATGAAATCTTGCAATTGTCGATTCAGTTTGGCTTCCTATATAAGTGAAATGATTGTCAATTACAATATTTTTTGTGTAGTATGTGAGAATTCCATGTAAGTGGAATTGATGTATGTAGTTATATTTGTTTGAAAAAAATGGATCTGATGGAGGTGATTTTGTTTTTGTTTCTTGGAAGCAAGGAATGTTAACACTCATTAGATCATAGTCAAGAATTATATCTTCAAAATGCAAGGAGAAACTACATGTGTTCAATGAACATATTGTCAAGTGATCATTCATTTCACTTTGATATATGCTATATTCAACCTGATAAGAGGCATTTTCTTTAAGTCTATGAAGGTCAACAACAACTTTGTCATTGAGGGAAAAGTTTCTATGTTCCAATTTGTTTAGCAAATACAATGATTTAATATCTTTGACATGAGAAAGTGCAGTATACAATATTCCATGTTGCCTCACTCCTTTTGGGTCAAAATCCAATTTTTCAATTGCCATCCCTTGTGATTGATGTATAGTTCATGCACATGTCAGTTGAAGAAGAATTATTCTCTTGTAAAACTAGTTTTGTTGTTTGATTTGTTATTCCTACAAACCCTAGTAATAGCTGTCCAGGTAGGCATTATTCCATCTTTGAACAGTTGTGTCATTTTTTCCATTGAATAGTGCCAACAGTAGAATCAGCAAATTGAATCCAATTTGCGCCATTTTCAAATGTTGTAGATGCTCTAAAAATTCCTTCAACACCATTGAACAAGCCATCTTGAATATCGTAATTTCCACCAATTAGTTCAATAATAATATTTTGTTTAAGTACAATGCTAGATGGCCACTGCATTTTTATGTATTTATTATGATTTGTATTTGTTGATTCAATTGTTCTATCATATGCCTTTAATACCATTGCTTATGTGTCGATGAGAGACAACATTCTTTAATTAAGCTCATGTACATTCTTTTTTAAGTAGAAGAGGTATGGAAAGATTGGACCATTTGGTGCAAATCTATAACAATATTTGTTCAAGAATGCAAGACCATCATTAGTATGTGAAGATGTCCTAATTCTGTTTAAGATGGATACAAACTCTTTACTGTCTTGTCACATTACTTGTTTTATTTCATTAATTTTCACGTTGTCTTTCCAAAAGTTGCAAGGAACAATAGTTCCTTTAAGACATGGTTTCTCAAATATCCAACAATCACATACAGGTTGTGCTTGACATAGGTCACCAAAAAATATTATGTCGATATTTCCAAATGGGGAAGTTGGAGTATGCATGATTTCACGAAGTCACTTATCAATGTTATATAGCAATCGAGAGCCAATTAATGAAGCTCCTTCTATAAAAAAATTAAGTTGTTCATATTCTTTGCTCAATATATCAAGCATGTTAGAAGTAATGGAACCATGTGACATGGTGAAAGTGGCAAAGGAAAAGTTGAATGGATTGTGATGCCATGTGCAATATATGAAACTTTTCTAGTAAATACAAGTATTACACCTTTTTTTCAAGGGGTCACCTTGTAATTTTTTGTTATAAAGACGCACTAATGCATGGTAAAGTGCTTGTGCGATGAATGTATTTCATGTGCCTGCACCTCTAGTGATGAACAAATCGAAGCACTTACCTAGATTGTTTTTTTTCTTCCATAGATTTATTTGTTTGATTATTGATTTTTGCTCTTGATTTAATTGTTTCATACTTTCATGATATGTCAATGTGTCCAAAACAAAGGGATGCGTAATGAATTCATTTTTTTTTGTATATTTAGTTTGAGTGTTTCTAAATTGCATTTTCTCCTGCAGGTCATGTTGAATGTCAAATTTTGCATTAGAGCAAGTCTTATTGTCATCTTCCAATGGGAGGTGAAGCATAAATATTTCGTCATTTTGGGATGCAATTGTAGTAGAAGCAGTTTCAATATCACCACATGGTGTGATTAAATGAGAAAATTGGTTTTCAGTGACATCAACAATGTGTTTATGCGAAAAATATGCTTCAGCCCATGTCTCGTAAATTTTCTTTAACGTGTATTCAGACTCTTTGTATGGGATGTAGAGCATCATTTTTTCTCTATAATGGTTTTCTGGGTCCATGTGTGCATTGTATCAAATGAATATTATGGCACATGGACCTTTTTTTTGTGATTGAATAGGAGGAAACATATTCTTCCAAGAAAACTTGTTCAAGGGCAGCAGGTCATGCAACATATCTATCAATATTTGTCATGCAAACAATATGTTCAGAGTTATTGGGTTATTTTTGTAACAAAATAGGTCTTTTTATGACATATGTTTGTTTTTGTTTTGTAGTGTTAATGAAATTTGTTTTTCGAGAGGATGAATATAAAGGCAATGAAGAGTGATGTGGATTGCTTGTAGACTTGACATTTGTTGCATATTTAGCAATGTGTTTCCAAGTTTACGAATAGTTTCAATTTTTTTGTCTCCATAAGATATGCAATTTTCTCGAGTTTGTTTGAAGGCAGTTGTCGTGGAGTGATCCATTTTTGTCATATAAGAGTTGCAATATGTTGCTGCAACATAGGCATCTAAAATAAATTGAGCATTTGTATTTTCTTTCCAAAACGAAGGGATTTTTTTTGCAAATGCATTTATCCACACATTGCAGTGATTTCCTTTGAGTATTACAAATGGTCAAGTAATAAAAAATCATAGGAGCATGATGTATTCTTGTTTTGTAATTCCAAGATCGATTAGAAACATGTCAAATGTTATGTTTTTTTAATAGGATTTGTTTTGTAGAAGAAATGAAAGTTTCTTTTGCATTAATTGGATATCATTGTTTTCATTGTACAAAGGGTGTAAGATACAAGTTTCATCAATTGGTGGAATAGGGAAACCAAATCTACAAGTAGAATTTTTAAGCTTTTTGCAAGTTTTTGTGTGGTGATGAGTTTGAAATTAAATCATTTGATTTGACAAGATTATTGAATTAGAAGTCAAATAATGATCAATGAAAGCTATGACATCGAAATTAGGGGAATGTTGATATATTGGTGCATCTTGAACCCAAATTAATCCATGGTCATGCTGTGTTCCTCTACTTTGGAACTCTGTGATAAAAAAAATATTTTTGCACTTTACCAATAATTCATTGTTTTTTTCTATCAAGGAATGTAGTGACGAGATCCTATGTCTATAATATCGAGTACAATGATTGCTTTCCATTTGATCAATGTGTCAATGCATTCATCATCAAAGTTGTTTTTCTAATTTGTTATAGAGTGAGTGATTTATATTTTTAGTGCATTTATCAATGGATCCCAAAGATGCTCAACAATAGTGAATGTGACAAATAAAATCGGTGGTCCAATTTGTCATATCATTGCAAATATATATTTTCGTACATATTCAAAATAGTTAGGGGATGTGATAATTCTCCTTAAACATTGATATGCAATTCGTGATTTTAATAATTTGTTAAGATTGCTTTGATTTTTGACATCCTTAGCAACTAGTTTTTGTCCATTTAGTTCTCCTTTATGAATAGAAATCCAGGATGAGTTAGAGACCCGATTTATCAATATGCAGATTGCTTTAAAAAATATGTTTTTAATATGTGTTGAAAAGTCGCCAAACATGTGCAACAATTCCCATTGTGCAATTTTTTGATAGGAACAATGATTGATAACATCAGTAGGGCGATTTGATCCAAAGAACAATGTCGGGAAGTTCAGTTCTTCAGAAAATTTGTCTTGAAAAATTCCTAGGGGACAAAACCCTTCAGAAGGTGCAATTTGTATTATTCTTGTATCATGATCATGGAAGAGGTAGGCCTCTGAATAACCATGTACAAGTGTTTCAGTTTCTGGCTCTAGATCACTATTTGCATTTGGTGAGTCTAGTTCCCTCATTTTTGGACTATTATTCTTATGATTTTGCTTACTTTGATCAAAATGTTTTTTCCATTCATCGTTGATTACTATTTGTTCACTCTTGTATAGAGATGTGTTGCGCAAGTCATGTATTATAGACATCACTTCTTTGGGTCGAATATTTCCGTAAAAATAAGCATTCTTGTATTCCATTTTTCTTTTTAGCATAATTGCCACTGTCATGTTGTCATCAATATCTCTAGGTAGTGTTGTTTGAATTCTAGATAGACTAGAAGGAACATTTATGATTGTTCTCTTTAATCCAATTTGTGGTCTTTTGTAACCAAGCTGTCTTATTTGTGCAAAATTCATTCTTGGTGCCACTAATCTCTCTTCCAAGTGTGTCCATTGTGCAATGGAGATCAAATTTTCATTCCATGGAATATGAAGAGGTGATGCAAATGAAGGCATTTTTTCATTAAGTATTGCATTATTACCATATTTGCATATTTATTCATTGAGCTTGATAGCTTTGAAGTTCGATGCAGGGATCATATAGCAAATAGTTGATGATGTGAGTTTTTCAATGGGTTGCATGTCCTTTTCAAATTACAATCTATCACAAATGCAACATGCATATGTAGGTGTCTCTTGGATTGATTACAAATATGCCTCGATTGCTTTATTTGACTTTACATGTTGCTTTTATGCCTCTTGTATTAGAGCGCCTTGTGTTCAAATTGCAGGTTTTAACTAATGTAAATGAGTGTAGTGCTTACTATATCCATTGGAAAAAGAGATAGAGACTTGTTTGTTATTTTGTCTCTTCATTGAAAAAGGATTATTGTCCTAATTTGATGATGCGAAATCCTTCAATACTTCAACAACAACAATAATTTTTTTTTCAATTGGAAAATGGTTGAGTTGAGTACAAGATATAGTAAAATATATCCTTTGCTAACAACATCTCTACAAGGTACACTAGAAATTGAGTTGCAAGTTTATCTTTCTAAGATTCTTTGGAGAAATTCTGGTATGATGTCATTATGGTTAAT
>APFE031541165.1:0-12104 GCA_000404065.3 Pinus taeda | reverse complement strand
TTAATATTTTGAGATTTATTTACTGTTTTATAATTGATTAATTAGAGTTGGGGGATTTTGGAACAATTTAATATATTTAATTTGTGATTTTCTTATTAGAAAGAAAAAAAATTACACGGTTTTTGTTGGCAAGAGAATTTAGGGTTTTGTAAAGTTTGTCAAATATTTGGTTTTTTGTCAAGCATGACAATTTTTTTGGTGAAGATTGTGCCTTGGGGTGCATATTGAAATCCATATTTTTTGTTCAAGGGTGATATGGAAGACAACCTCATGCAATTAGCAAAGAAATTATAAAAAATAGGAATGACTGTAGTCATGGATTGCAAAGTGCCACTGAAGCATATGAAGAAAATAAATCGAAAAGAAGAGGCAAAGATCATTGCCATGGTTAGAGAGGTTCAGGCACTAGCTAAGGAACTGAGAAGTCTAGCAAAAGACAAAGAATAAATCGAGGGTGATTGGTGTAGCTTTGATCTACTACCACCTCCTATGTTTACATGTAAATATTTTGATTATTGGGTTATCAAGATGTTAACTTTTCTTCGAGCTAAAGAGTTAATTGAGTATGAGTTTTATAACCCATATGATGAAGTATGCAATGCTTTAGCATTGAATTTTATAAAACATGCATTGGATGAGAATTATTTGTGCAAGGTAACAAAAGCTACAACTTGTAGGGAAGCATGGAAGTTCCTGGAAGCACAGTTTGGCGCAAGGGAGAGTGGCATACAATAGTATATTATGTCACAAGCAAAGAAGTCAGACGCAAATCTAAGAATATATGAGCAAGACCACGAGAGGAAAACAGAGCTTAGAGAATCCCACTCAAAAGTGGATGATGGTTGTGAAGACCATAAAATTGAAAGCCATTATGCAAGCATGCATATGGATGAAAAAGATGCAACAAATATTGCTAAGAGAGAAGCATGAGCTTCTGTGTGAAACATAGCAAGAGAAAATAAATGCTTAAAGACTCCATTGTAATTTGGATGATGCAAATAATAGTTGGTTTGGGTGGCAACGTAAAAGGCTATATGCCACACCATGAATAATTAAAAAATACATGTAGCAACTGAAAACTCACACTTTGAATAATTAAAAAAAACATCATAGCAACCAAAAACCCACCTTGTACTTATTCATTTTTCTACTAATTCATTTTGTATTGCAATTAAGCCCGTGACCTATAAAGGTACATAATGGAAAAACATTGGTTGGTTGGCTAACACTCCTTTTAACTCAGTTTGTTACTTTTCACAGGCCCAAAGGATGCATTTCACAGTTCATCTAATCCGTTTTCCTGATATTTCTTTGGATTTCTCATTTATGCTTTGCCAATAAATGAAAAAATAGAAGCATAATGTTTTTAGGTTTCATGATACTACTCAAGTGCCTACTATTAGGAGGGGAAAATGTATTGGGTGAATGGCTTCTGCAGGAATAATTTTGATCCATGTGCCAATCTCTCAATGGCTCAGTTCTTAGTGAATTCAATCTATCAATGTCTACAGGCCATAGCATGTAGGGTCATACCTGAAGGGCAGCTCTGATTATCAGAGAGAGACGTTCAGGTTAAGGAGGTTGAGTCTTTCATGCTAGTCATGGAGTCTCATTCAAGCAGATATGGGTTAGTGTGAGGGTGTACCCCATTATGGCTCCTTCCTACACCCACACCATGTTGAGAACATAAGACATGAAAGATACCCCTTCAATGGATGAGCATTATAGTAAGGATTAAGCCCTTAATTTGAAGTTGGAAAGATCTTCGAATAACTGGTATGAATGGATGTAGTGGGTGGTACGCGCCTAGAATAAATAGGATAAATTGGGCTTCTAGATGGAGAATGTATAGTATATGTTTAATTAATGAAAGAAAGTTTTGTTTGGATGTGGTACCTAAGCTATATTTCTTAGAGAAGCTGTGCCTTTTCTTCGATTCCTCTAAGAGATGGATGCTTGCTCGAAGTCTTAACAAGTCCCATGCCAACCTATTCATGGGAGGTACTTATAGAATCGGTTTGGCTGGAAAATGGAGGGAGGCAAGTTGATTTTTGTGTAGCTTGGGATGTACTCCAAGCCTTAGGGTTCAAGGATTGGAGGGAAATGAGCCACAAGTAGGCTTGTGGGCTTGGAACCCAAGCTTGGGGTTTTGCACCAAATCATGTTTTGGGCATTTACAAGAGCACATTTATACATTTGATGGCATGAGATGATAGAGGGCATAAAGGAGAATCCAATGCTTTGAGAATTGTTGAATTCCAAGTTGTAGAATTGGAGATATAGATTTTTGAATGAAATTTTGGGGTTGACACCATAAGTGTGAAGGTTGGCCTAAGGTTATATCAGGCTCATAACAACTAGACAATCCTAAAATGTGACATTTTTGAGCGCCTCCCTTAGGTATAAACAGAGGGTGAGTATGAGGCTTATTCCTCATCCATTTCTGCATCACAAGGAAGCGTACAAGCAGAAAGGAACTTATGTTCTAGGCTGCAGCAAGGAGGATTAATAAGTGTGGTAGAAATGATTGTTTTGGGTCTCTTTTAATGACCAAAATTGCAAGGAAGGAGGGCCGAGGTACATAAGTGAAGTTTGGAATGTTTAAGGGTTTCCTATGGGTATTCTATCCCTATAATAGTATGTTGCAAGACTTGTTGTAGCAGTCCGTGGAAAATAAAGGCAGGAAAGACCCTTAGAGAGGCAGTTGAAGCTGCTGTGGATAGGCCGTAGGCGCTACCACATTCTTTGAATAAAGCGTAGGTTGGGTTGAGGGATTTTCATGCCTAGAACAACAACAAAAGAGGAGGAGACCTCTCAAAGTGAAGGCCACAACAAATAGAGGGAGTTGTAGGTGATTCAACGGACTGTGTCTAGGGCTATTGTAGTATGCTAGGTGCACTGAATGACAACAATAATTGATAGATGTAGAGAGCATAATTTATCTTATGTTGGGTCATCACTTTGATCGGATCTGGATTCTTCTAGACTGTAGTTTGTGGGGAGCCATTTTTTGGAGTTGCCTTCGGCATGAAGGAACTCCAACTAGGAACAGATCCCTCTATGGAGTGAGGTAGGTGACCTAGTGTGGACAATGTTGTTGCATCCCATGGAAGCCAAGGAGGTAGGCCTAACATGGCATGTTAGAAGCCCTAACTAGTGGGCAGTTTCACAGTGAATTTTGGAGCCTATATTTGTGCAATAGCTCCTCTATTGCACATCAAAGGGAAGATGTGGAGAAGTCTGCGGGAAGTCATGTGTATGGGTCTCCTAGGTGTGAGGATGCCTAGACTAGGTGCAGATGCTACAATGTGGACCTCGTCACTCGTGGTCTATTGGAGGGCATCATGAGATTAAACTAAGTGTGGACATGATTCAACACTTATGGTCTACTGGAGGACATTGTGATAGTGTCCATGTTGGAGCCCAGTGAGAAACACCTTCATGGACAAAGGCAGTTGTGAGAGAGGTAGTTGTTGAGCTCAAGGGTCTGATCAACTGGGAGCAGTTTGTGGAGCCCTAGACTTGTGTGTGGAGAAGTACTTCTACAATAGATGATGGGTAGTCCTCCTAGCCCATGTTCATTGTAGGAGATGGACATCTTGCAATGATAGGTGGAAACCCCCCATGCCCTATGCTCGTCTTCATCAAAGTAGTGCAAGAAGACCATAGCGGGCTGAAGTCCTTGAGTAGCTGAGGAGCAGAAATGGACATATTACGAGTTGTTCACAAGTGGATATGTAAAAAAATAGGGAAGAGTCTTGATGTGTTGGTACGTTGATGGACAAAAAATCAACTAGAGAGCATGTTGATGGCTGAGGTTTAGTGACCATATGTACTTGGAGCATTGATAGAGGTAAGAGCTACAGAATAGGAGCCAAAGGACTCAAAAGGTACAGGGTATGAATGAGAAGCGCTGCAAGAGAATGCCACAACTAGATGGATAGAATATCTTGTTGAGGGTAGATTGGTTGTCAATGGACTTATACAAATCACCAATTTTGTATCTTTTACTAGTGGATATATGAGGGCCATTATACCTGGTATGAGATACCTAGACCTTTGTATTATACCTTATTTAATATAAGGAAGTTGGGCTGAAAATGATAAAAAATTGTTTATATTATGTGAATGTGTGATTTACTATTGTTTATATTCCATTGTGCAAAGTAGTATCATTGAGATTCTTGGTTTGATAGCATCAGAGTTTTTAAGATTCTATCCTAAGACCAAGATTGTGGAAATTCAACATGGCATCAGAGCGTATCTGAGCTACTTCGAGGGATAGTGAATTACAGTATGCACAATGAAGTAACTCAGAGGGAGTTTTCAGTGTCTAGATCATGGAGCAGAGGGTTCAACTGAGGACATGGAGATGTGGTCTTCACATGTTACATGGCGAGATGGGTTGGGTGTTCTGGTGGGTTGGTGGTGAGCTTGGTGAGAAAAACTTTTGTTGTAGGGTAAATTCCTGATCATGGACTTCCTTTGATTTGTCATGGATGGTTGGTACAACTCGACAGTTTCTTTGGCTTTGACGAGATCAGGTTGATCGAGATGGCTTAATGTGCTGGATTGGATATTGGAAAGTTAGAATGTTCATCGGATCATGGTGTTGAATATCCGATATTGGTGGGATTTGCACGGTTCGTATTTCACCCAAGAGGATGAGTATTTGTAGGACTAAGCCAATGGAGATTATGTAGGCTCAAAGGGAATCTAGCTTTAGAGGGAGCAACCCTATGGAGGTTTAGGATCTTCAGGTTCAGATGTGATGAAGCATGGGCACTACCGAGATTGTCAGGTTCATTCTATAGGGTATGTTGTAGTGATGGACGCCAGATGGGATAGTGTCGCCAAAGATGATGATGGTTACTTCCTAGTCTTCGAAGTACCTCCCTCGCTAAGAGGCAATGTTGATTTTTGTATAGCTTGGGAGGTAATCCAAGCCCTATGGTTCGACGATTGGAGGGAAAATTGCCACAATTAGGCTTGTGGGCTTGGAACCCAAGCTTGGGGTTTTGCACCAAATCATGTCATGGGCATTTATATGAGCACATTTCTACATCTGATGGCATGAGACGGTATAGGGCAGAAAGGAGAATCCAACACTTCGAGAGTCGTCGAATTTTGAGTTTTAGAAGTGGAGATATGATTTTTTCAATGTAATTTTTGGGTTGACACCATAAGTGTCAAGGTGAGCCTAAGTTTATATTAGGCTCATGAGATCTGAACAACCATAAAATGTGATGTTTTGGATCCCCTATCTTTGGTATAAATAGAGGGTGAGTATGAGGCTTTTTCCTCATCCATATTTGCATCACAAGGAAGCGTACAAGGAGAAAGCCACTTTTGTACAAGGCCGCAATAAGGAGGGTTAACCATCATGGGAGAAAGGACTATTTTGGGTCTCTTTTGGTCACCAAAATTATAGGGAAGGAGGTTCGATGTGCAAAATTGAAGTCTAGAATGTTTAAGTGTTTCTTATCGGTAGTCTATCCTTGAAATTGTATGTCACAGACCTTGTTCTAGTAGTATGTGGAAAATAAAGGGATGAGATGCCCTTGGAGAGGTAGTTGAAGGTGCTCTGGCTAGGTCATAGTCCCTACCACCTTTTTTTAGGAAGTGCAGGGTGGATTGAGGGATATTCATGCCCAAAATATTAGTTAAAGAGGAGGAGACCTCTCGAAGAGAAGGCCACAACAAATAAAGGGAGTTGTAGGTGATTCAAGGGACTATGTGTAGGGATATTACAGTATGCTAGGTGCCCTAACGAGGTGTAGTGAATGAAAATGATATTTGATAGACTTAGAGACCAGAATTTGTCTTATGTTGGGTCATTTCTTTGACCGGATTTGAATCATCCTACATTGTAGTTTGTTGGGAGCCATTTGTTGGAGTTTCTTTGGGCATGAAGGAACTCCAACTAGGAGCAGATACCACTATGGAGTGATGTAGGTGTCCTAGTGTGGACATAGTTGTTGTAGCCTATGGAGCCAAGAAGGCAGGGTTAGCGTGGCATGTTAGAAGCCCTAACTACTGGGCAGTTTCACAATGAAGTTTGGAGTCTAGATTTGTGCAATAGCTCCTCTATTACAGAGAAAAGGGAGGATGTGGAGAACTCTATGGGAAGTCATGTGTAAGGGTCTCCTAGGTGTGAGGATGCCCTAACTAGGTGCAGATGCTACAATGTGGACTTGGTCACTCGTGGTCTATTGGAGGGCAACATGAGAGTGGACCAAGTGTGGAAGTAACTGGGCAATTATGGCTTGCTGGAGGACAACATGATAAGGTCCAAGTTGGATCTTGGTTAGTAACATATTGATGGAAAAAGGTATTTGTGAGAGAGGTAGTTGTTGAAGCCCTTTACTTGTCTATGGATAAGGACTTCTAGAGAAGATGATGGGAAATCCTCCTAGCCTGTGTTCATTATAGGAGTGGAAATATTGAAGTGATAGGTGATGACCCTCTGTGCCCTTATCTTGGTCTTCATTGGAGCAGTGCAGGAATATCATAATGGGTTGAATTCCATGAGTATTCGGGGAGAAACAATGGGAAGGTTGAGAGTTATTCATAAGTGGAGATGTGAACAACTCATTAGGAGTCTCTATGGGATGATCCATTGATGGCCAAACGATCAACTAGAGAGCAGATTGATAACTGAGGTTCAATGACAATATTCACTTGGAGCATTGATAGAGGTAGGAGCTGGATGTTGGGAGCCGAAGGACTAGGAATGTATAGGGTATGACCAAGAGGAGCTGAGAGAGAATGCGATAACAAGATTGTCAAAGTATCTTGTTGATGGAAAATTAGTTGTCAATGGACTAACACCAAGACCCATTTTTGTACCTTGTACTAGGGATGTATTAAGGTCATTATCCCTAGTATGAGAGCCCTACACTGTTGTATTATATGTTGTTTAATATAATGAAGTTTTCTTGAAAATTATAAAAATTTGTCTATATTCTACACATGTGTGATTTACTGTTGCTTATATTCCGTTGTGCAATGTAGTAAATATATGGGCCTGCATGTTTTCAACATTAGTAAGTTGGCACTAATGGTGTTTTTTCAACAAGAATTGTTTTGGATGGCCTAGTGGCATTTTATGCTCACTTCACCCATTCAGGATAGATTCTCATTTGGGGTGGCTCGTCCCCCCAAAAATAGCAAGTCATGCCATACCTACTAAGCATTCATGGTTGAAGAAATTGGTAAGGGCATACAAGACCTATTGAAATGATGAATTATTCATTTCACTATTGTTCACTTCCTCCCATTCACAAAATATTCCTACTAGAAGACTTGACAACAGCTACCCCATGCATTTTCCTTGGGCATACCCAGAAGAGACAAAGAAATAAGGTAAAGACACAGGGGTGGTTTCAAGTGTAATAGCAAAAAATAGATCTTCAGTAATAGAATCAACTCCAGTTAATGTCAAACACGTAAACCACATAGAATCCCACCTTCTAGCATCTTGTTTCACTGATATAAAAAGACTAGTCTAATTAGGGGTGTAGCTATAGTTAGCCTTTTTTAGAGTCTGTATGTTTTCAACATCCTAATCTGAGAAACATTCTCATAAAAATGTGTTTTAAGACATCTTAATCTAAAAAACATTCACAGGAAAATGTAATTCCATGTGAAAGGAATGAAATCCAAACCCAGGTGTGTTGATGCTCGAAGCATTGACTCATGGAGTTGCATATTGAATTTCATACCTCGCTTTACCTCAATTCTAGGTGTGGAGAAACCCGCAACATAGATTCATTGAGTTGAATGTTGAATTTCATACCTCGCTCTACCTCGATCCCATTCATGCAGAGAAAAAGGTTGGAATAGATTTAATAATAACAAAATGTAACAACAACGCTGCAAAGCCAAAGGTTGGAACATGAATAACAAAAACATTTTTCTAAACATAGGGGAAGGGGAAGAGGCCCTATGTGCTGGCTAGGAAAAACCCATGTGTCATAAAGATCCATAAATTACACATCATAAAAAGTCTAAATGTAAAAAAGACCTAGATGTCACAAGCAGGAAATCTTAAAAGTGAAAGGATGAGTTAACTAAAACACTTAGCATTTATTTTTAGTCTAGAATCACTTCACTTGCAAAAAATCATTCTTCAAAGCTACTATATATCTCATCAATTCTACTATACATCCTAGATGTAACCTAGTATATGCCTTGGGAAGAGGCCAAATAAGACCTCAAATTTATTGATTCGTTAACAGAAAACGTTGTCAATGTTTAATAGGTTGAGGAAAAAGTGAATTAAAACTTGTGTAGAAAAAATTTAGGTTTAATTATTTCTATTTTCATACACTCGCTAATACTTCAATGTACATTGATTATAATAGTCTCTGCTGCCTTATGGCGGGGACTAATAATAACTCATTTGCCATATATTTTTTCAAATACAATTTCAAATATTTTATTTTCTACTTTTCATTTGTTCAGTTTTTATTTTTAACATATATATTTTTATAAGAATTTTTACTTGTTAGGAAAAAGAGTTGTATATAAATTTTACAAGATCCAGCAAAACCATGTTAATAAATGTGGTTGATAAATTCCCATAGGCAAATATCAACCACATTTATAAAAACACATCAATATTTATATACATTTATATGAACTTCCATATACGATATTGTGCATTTATATATATGAAATGTAAATTATTGTGCATATTAGTATATTAATGTATTTAAATGTACATTATTGTGCATTAATGTACTTTAGTGCATACTAATGTACTTAATTTTATATACATTACTATTATGCACACTAATATATATTAATTAAACTATATTGATGTATAGTAATGTATATTAACATACATTAATGCACTACCAAAACCATGTTAAAAATATTAATGTCATTGATATAGCGAAGGGTTTATTAAAAACCCTAGGGTTTATATTCCCTTGTGTTTTCAGTATTAATCCCCTGCATTTTTCCTCCCTGTGATTATAGTTGTTTTAGTTCTTAGTATTAATTCCTTGGTTTATAATCCCTTCAGTTAAAATTATTCCCTTGGGTTTAAAATCCCTTCAAGATTTGGTAATATACCCTAGAAATATGAACCCTTAGATTAATAGATCCAATGGATTGATAAAATAAATCCAAGGGAATACAAACCCTAGGGTGAATAGTATTAGTTCCTTGCATTTATTATCCCTCCAGTTAGTATGGTTTACCATGGTTGATTTACATATTGAGATAATCTTTGTCACAATGCGGCATTGGACCATGGTTGACCACATTTGATTTTATAAACCCAAGGGAATAATAAACCCAAGGGATTAATGGTAAAACCCCTTGGGATTATGAACCCAAGGGAATAAAATTAAACCCAAGGAACTAATATTATAAAACCAAAGTATATAAACCCTAAAAAGAATATTATAAATAGTAAAATATACATGATTGACCATGGTTGTCCATGGCTAATTTTATATTGTGACAATCCTTCTTGCAATGCGACATTGGACCACGGTAACGCATGGTTAAGCATGGTTGACCATGCTTGACCATGCTTAACCTATAAGTAAATAACTTGTCTTATACTTTTTCATAAGTGGGGAGAACATTGGATTATAAATTTTGTAAGTGTTTAATGTTTTATTATTTAATTCTATATTGTTAAAGATGAAATTAAACGAAGAGTTTATAAATTAATAACAACTCATTCGCCATAACTTTTTTCAATTTTCTTTTTTTTTTTTTACTTTTATATCGTTCAATTTTTATTTCTAAGATATCTTTTTGATAAGAACTTTTAGTTTTTAGGAAAAAAAAATGTATACAAATTTTAGAAGAATAAAACGAAATAAGTATGAAATTAGTGAGATGCTATCACAAACACTGTGCTCTTTTTGGAATAGTTTAATTCTTCAAAAGTGCATTTTTTTACTCGCTCTCTATAAAGCTTGAATGCGAGTCTTGATAATGACTAGACTCTACTCAACAAACTAATTCAAACCTGATGTGTTGTAACAATTACATGATCATTTCATGATAAATCTAAGTAATGAAGAGATTTCACCCATCAACATATAGGAAAAATAGGAAAGACTTTTGGACTCTTGATTTAGATCTTTTATAAATCCTAAATTAAGTTTCTATATTGATTTAATGTTGTGAGTGTAATTTTAAAATATGTAAACCATCTTTTGAAGTTTTCATAAGTAAAATACTAATTTATGTCTCTTTACCATTCCAAAGCCTTTTCCAATGTTTTTTCAAATTTCCTTAGCTATTATAAACTGAAATGGACACCCACTAGGATGCATTTTCCTAACGTTCAAATTGGAATATATGTTCCATGACCTTGGTATTATTTTTCCTTTATTAACTTTATTACATGAACTTTTAACCCAAGGTTGTTACAATATGATTTTAAAACCTTGTTCGTATGGGATGTGAGGCTAGAGAAATATCATCGTGATATGAAATTTACGAGTCTTAAGTATGGTGTGATACCTTTCCTTGAAGAAAACTTGGTCACTACATCTTTCATGATGTCCCATGTAGGTATGGTTGTTTATCTTGATGTAAGAGTTTAAGGCCAAGGATTTTAGTACACAAACGCTAGGATGAACAAGTATATATGCAGACTAGGACTATAGCCATCTTTACATGCACTTGTGTGATGGAACATGGCTAGGGTTTGTAAACCATAAGGAAGAAAATATTGCTAGTGTGAATAGCATATGTGATAAAACCGTGTTGAAGCCAAGGGCGAATTTGTTGTTTTTAATGTTAGCTTATTGTTTATCCTTGATGGTGGCTAGGGTTTTCTTGATTTTACCTTGATGTAGTTTAGATAACTCGATATTGTTCTGATTTTGTGATAAATTTGTTCACATGTATTTCATTTGTTCTGCATATGTATAATGTATCTTGCTATCCAAAATTGTGTGACTGCAAATTTGTTTTTTCTTCTTGCATTGTCTTCATGATTAAATAATTTTCAAGTTTTTTCATTCATGTTGATTTGATATTACACAAGTTTGAAAATTTTAAGTGATTTAACATAGAAAGCAAATGTTAAAAACATATTCATATTACACAAATTATTGTAATAAAGTGATTTTCAGATTTGGTATGTGCTTGGAGAAATGTGCCATAAGGGATAGAACTTGTTGCAATTTTTTTGGAATCATCAATTCTTTACCATAAAGAATATTCCTAATTGACATGTTGTCAAAAACCCAATCCAAACACCTTCAACAATACATCATGTCAGATTGCTCACTTCACAATAAGTGATTTACATCATCATGACAATGTTTCAGATTCAATCTAACAATATAACACTTCAACATCAGGTAAACAAACATTTCAATTCATATACACAAATGTAAATACACACACACAAACACCCACTAAATTTTTTTTCAGAAGTACATATTTAACAAAATGACACAAAGAGTTCAATATACAAAACAACACCTCATGCATAAACATAGAAGTATGGCATGCAGTGACCTATAGAGAAAATGATTCTAATATACAAACAACATCTCATGCCTAAACATGATCACTTGGCATATTATGGTGTGTATACAAAATGGGTCTCTCGACCTCTTCTACCTTTACCATCATCATTTGCATCCTAGAAGTCAGCCTTTATCTTCTTACAAGAACAATGCAATCAATTTTCTTTCACTTGAGGCATGCCTCTTCTCTCTTGGGACTACACAAAGAAAGAACATTCTCATTATATTGTTTCCACAATAAATTACACACTTAAAAACTAATAATTTATAATTCAACCCCATAAAACTCACTGAAGATGATCTAATAAATCACAACGTTGTTTTCCTCCTCCCCACCCCTAACCTCTCTACTATACCACTCTTTAATAGTTACAAGAGTTATAGAATATAATTTAAACAAAAATTCCTAGAATCTCCTCAATTAATGATAGACAAAAGAAATCATCAATGGATGATCTTATCTTGAATTTCTAACCCATTGATGGGGATTCACTAGTGGGTGAACTAGGCAACTACACAACTTGCTCAGAACAAACATCTATTCTTGCATCTAGTGAAACTCCATTATGGTCAAGGGATTACATGGTGGAT